>JBBPST010000166.1:0-19683 GCA_038093715.1 Austroboletus cf. mucosus | reverse complement strand
TGTCGGGTTTACGAGGCAGATCCGAGGAAAGAAAGACTCGATTGCCCAAGGCTCCACAATGGGCCTTATTTAATTACTCCATACCTCCACCCCTGCAATTGCCTTAGACAGGTAGAACGTGGGTTATCTACAACCTCCCCCTTCTCCTTTGTCAACTATTATTAGAACTGTCGGCAATATCATTCTCCCCCTTTCCATTCCTTTTGAAAAGAAAAACCAAGTACAATGATCTCTGGCAAGAATACAAAGCTGACGAGGCAGAGATAGAATCATGGGAATGCAAAGAACTTAGGATCTACAAAAGACGACTGGCAGAACTTAGGAAACTCCTAGACCAGCCAGAAAACACAAGATGTCCTATGCCTTTCTCAACACAGATGGGACAATCGCCGTTGGCAAAATAGAGAATGCGATGGCATCACTAAATGCCGAAATCACATGACTGCATACCGACAGGGATAACGCAGAAAGGCTAGCTGCATCCCTAGCCAAAAAAGTAAAGGACGCCACGGAGGCTGTGGAAGAAGCGGACCAACATGTAAGGGAGTTCATGGGACTCTGCAATTGGGCAGGAATGCCACCGCAGAGCGGAGAAGCAGTGCTACCCAAGGTTGCAGGCAACAATCAGGTAGAGATCTTCGCAGACCCTGGCCCATACGATGGGTCAAAAGCAAAATTCGAAGAATGGTGGACAAAGATGAGGTCCTGGCTCAAAGCCAACCCCCGCCAATTCTCGGTCAAGGATATAAACAACCCAGGGTTGTACTTGGCCCACAGCCCGAATAGGGCATATGCGATTCTCTCCTGCCTTAAGGGAGTAAAAGGAAGTTACTTTGCAGAGATGGAGCTCAACAAGCTCGCCCGTGGAGAATCGGAGCTCATGGTGTGGGACAAGCTATGTTCCAACATCGAGACACTCTTCAGGCCAGTCCTGCAGAAAGATTGGGCTATGATACAGCTCAATAAGTACAAACAAGGGAAGGAGGACGTCCACACATTTCTCGCCAAGTTCCGCACTCTGGCTTGGCAATCAGGGTGTGACGCAAGACACACCATCTACCTTCTGAAACAGAACATTTCGGAAAAAATAAAGAAGGAGATGTTCCGGACAGGTTGCTGGGGGCAAGACCTCACGACAACCATGCGAATCATCCAGGAGATCAGGAGCAATCAAGAAGCATACTGGATGTCTTCTCAAGCCCTGTTTACACAATTCGGGAAAGAAAAGGAAAAGAAGGGCAGAGACAGAAAGGTCAACGCCACCTCCTCCAGCAGTGGGGGAAAATGCTTTGCCTGTGGAAAGAACGGGCATATGGCAAAAGACTGCCGAAATCCTAAGCCAAAATGCAACAAGTGCAAGTGGCAAGGGGACCACAAGGCAACCTGCTCTAAAGCAGGATGACAGGCCCGGGCGGCCTCAAAAGAAGAAACCAGTGCCACCTCATGGGAAGAAACGGGGAAAACCGAAGGAAAGGAAGACAGGTCACTGGATGACCTAAAAGGAATGTCCTATGCCCAGATTTGCGCCCATTTCTCGGGTAAAGGAAAGGGCAAGAGAAAAGGGAAAGCGGCCTGATTGAGCTAGGAGCTCAGGTCACTAAAGATAAAAATAATGAAAAACCATCCGAGGAGCCCACAATGGAAAGTGGTCAAGGAAGGCGGTTAACCAAAAGCCATCACATCAATCTTCTCAAAGAGGGTTTCCTCCCACTAGATGAAGAAGAACTGTTACCTATCCTAGAGGTATCGGCAATCCCAGAAGGCATTGATATGCAAGTTCTGGCTGCGATGCACACAGAACAAGAAAAGGAAGGAGGGCTAGATGCCCTCATGATCAGATCTCTCCAACCAAAGAGAGAGATAAAACTCCCAATCCAAGTACAAACAGGAGTAAAAGATCTTCACATGGTATAGGCCCTACTAGATAGCAGCAGGAACCAAGTGTTTATAGATCAAGCATGGGTAGAGCAACATAAGATCCCAAAAAAAGAAGCTCCCACGACCAATCCCTGTGTTCAACGTAGATGGAACCAAAAACTCTGCAGGAAATATCACACACTCCGTGGAGATAGAAGTCAATTTCCAGGGACATATGGAAACAATGACAGCCAAAGTAACCACACTGGGAAGCATTCTGCTGGTACTAGGTTACACCTGGCTTCGACACCACAACCCCATCATCGATTGGACAAAAGGCACCATGGAGATGACATGTTGCCCTCCCTCATGCCAAAAGCAGAAATACGCTAGACACGTCTGCATCACAGAAGAAGAAGAGGCTGATGAACAGGAGGAAGCCTGGGAAGCCTATTATGTATGGGCAACGCTAGACGCACCACCTGTATCTGAAAAGAAGACCCTTGAGGACATGGTACCCAAAGCCTACCACCCATGGCTAAAGATATTCTCAAAGAAAGAATCGGAAAGAATGCTGATTAGAAAACCTTGGGATTACGCGGTAGACCTGAAAGACACGTTCCAACCTAAGAAAGGAAGGATCATTCCCCTCTCTGTTATCGAACAGGAAGAGGTATCAGCGTTTATCGACGACCAACTGTATAAGGGCTACATTCGCCCATCTAAGTCCCCTCAAACCTCCCCAGTGTTCTTCGTATCAAAGAAAGATGGTCGAAAATGGATGGTGCAGGACTACTGTTATCTAAATGAACACATGGTCAAGAATAACTATCCGCTTCCATTGATCGGACAGCTGGTAGATAAGCTAAAAGGGGCAAAGCTATTTACAAAGATGGACCTCTGATGGGGGTACAACAATGTGTGGATCAAAGACAGCGATGAATGGAAGGCCGCCTTCGTATGCTTCAGAGGAGCCTTCGAACCCTTAGTCATGTACTTCGGGCTATGCAACTCCCCCGCAACGTTTCAAGCTATGATAAATGAGATCTTTGCCGATATGGACAACTGCGTCATAGTATACATCGACGATCTCATGATATTCACAAAAACCGACTCACTAGCTGAGCACGAGGCTATCATAAAGAAGGTGCTAGCTCACCTAGAAGAAAACAACCTCTTCATCAAACCAGAAAAGTGCATGTTCCATGCCACAGAAGTAGAGTTCTTGGGCATGATGGTTGGAAAGGATGGTATTCGCATGGATGAAACCAAAGTAAAAGCTGTGTTGGAATGGCCACAGCCAAAGAACCTCCGAGGTGTGAGAAGCTTCCTCGGGTTAGCCAACTTCTATCGGCGGTTTATTTCCAACTACGCTTTCATCGCTAGGCCATTGAATGACCTTACGAAAAAAGACATCCCATTCATATAGGGTGAAGTTCAACAGAAGGCATTTGACATGCTTAAAAAGGCTTTCACCACTGCCCCAGTCCTTGCATTTCCTGATTTGGATAATCAATTCCACTTAGAAAGCGATGCTTTGGACTTTGCCATGGGCATGGTCTTATCTATCCAAAAAGAGGATGCCTGGCATCCCATTGCCTTCTACTCCCACTCTATGAATGATCAGGAACGCAATTACCCCATTGCTGATAAAGAACTCCTGAGCGTGATAAGAGCCCTAGAAATGTGGAGACACTATCTAGAAGGAATTTGTAACCAGTTTGAGATCTGGAACAATCACCAAAATCTCCAATGGTTCATGATCAGGCAAGATCCGAACAGAAGACAGGTGTGCTGGGCGCAATATTTATCCAGATTCAATCATGTGTGGTGCCATAAAGCAGGAAGCACCATGGGAAAAGCCGATGCCCTCTCCAGAAGAGAAGATCACATGGAAGGAGTCGAAGAAGACAATAAGCAGGTTCTTGTTATTCCGCCAGAGCGGATCAGATCCACAATCCTGGTCCAAGATGAAGGCGATAAATTATTACAAAAAATCCAAGAAAAGATGCTACTCCTCAAGAAGAGTGAGGTACAGAAGCTCTACAAACAGGGCTATACAGAAGATTGGGAATGCCTGATAATTCAACTCAAAAACAGAATCTTTATTCCACTGGATGAGGATTTACAAAGAGATGTTGTGACAAGCTGTCATGACACACCCATGGCCAGACACCCTGGCATAGAAAAAACCACAGCCCTTCTGAGAAGGCACTACGAGTGGCCAGGAATGGTCACCTATGTAAAGGAGTATGTCACTAGATGCAATGTATGCCAACGAACCAAGACAGGCAATAAGCCACTGGCTGGCAAGCTTGAACCCCTGGAATTACCAAACCTTTCTTGGGTAGATGTCTTGGCAGATTTTATCACAGATCTGCCCCTATCTAAAGAATCTGACTCGGTACTGGTAGTTGTTGATCGATTCAGTAAAGAAGTTGAATTCATCCCCTGCACGAAGTCGGTTATTGCACTTGACACAGCCTGGCTCTATCTAACTCACGTGTGGACCAATCATGGCATCCCACACTCAATCGTATCCGATCGCGGCCCACAGTTCACATCACAGGTGATGAAAGACCTATACACACGCCTCGGAATTAAACCTAAGTTATCCATGGCATCTCATCCACAAACGGACAGACAGACAGAATAAATGATCAGAGATCTCCAGCAGTATCTCCGAACATACTGTCATGAAAAGCAAAATGAGTGGTCGGACTGGCTTCCAATCGCTCAATTTAGCTATAATTCTAAAAAGCAGGCTTCCATACAAAAGACCCCATTCGAAGTAACAAGGACTTACAAACTAAGAATGGGGATAGAACCCGGCACGTCAAAAGCACCAGCAGCGGACGACCTAGCCAATAATATTTCTAAAATATTGGAAACCACACGTTCCAATCTGAAGCAGGCTCAGGACAAAATGAAGATCCAGGTGGATAAACACCGCTCGAAAGCACCCAAGTATCAAGTTGGGGATGAGGTGCTCCTCACAACAGAAAACCTGCGTTTGACACACCAATCACGTAAATTAACAGAGAAATGGCTCGGCCCATTCAGAATCACACGATATGTGGGAAGAAATGCAATAGAACTGAAACTTCCTCGCACTATGTGCATTCACCCAGTAGTTAACATTTCCCAGGTAAAACCCTATCTATTTCGACTACCCAGATAACACACATTCAAACCTGGCCTGGTGCATGTGACAGACGAACTCAAAGTGGAATACGAGGTAGACCATATTGTCAACGCCCGCTGGAAGGGACAATATAAGGAATATTTAGTTCATTGGGCAGGATACTCAGCCGACGAATGGACATGAGAACCCGCCTCTAACTTACATAATGCCCAGGAAGCGATTACACACTTCCATGAACTGAACCCCCAGGCACTCACACACTCAGCCTTCACGGACATGTTTAGTCTATTTAACCCCCACAATGAACCCACCATACCTGTTGCGGTTGATCCAGTGTTTCAACCATAGAAGGGGGGTGATGTTACGAATGCTATATTTTATCGTATGCTTTCACCCTGATTCGAACTCTCAACCCTATGCATTAGGAAATATGTTCTCATCACCGACACTTATGACTTAGACATTTTCTCGCTTTTCAAGTCACATGACTTACATCATGTGATCTATGCCTAGACTTGCCACGTGACCAGTCACATGCTATGACATATGATCTAGACCTCTTATCTCTTATCTATGATGTCATGCCTCATGCACTTCTTATCCACCAATAGGATATGGTCCAGCTTATCGGCCAATCATGTAATTCATTCTTATCATTGTATGATACCCTAGAGTAGCTAGTCTACAAACATGTACATACAATAGCTAGACGCTATATAAACCCCAGACTCTAAGGTGGAATCCCCATCTTAAGAGTTCTGGTCATTTGATCACAACCTCGAGTCAATCCTCCATACAACAAGGCTTATCCAGTCTTGCAAGCTATTTCATTTATTCTCTCTATTTGGAGTCGTATCACCTTCTACAGATGAAGCAAGATTCGTGGTAGTGGGGGTGATTGGAGGCAAGGGTGATAGTGCCATTGTTGCCCATTCAGTAGTTCTCAGCATGTTCTAAGGCCATGACCTCTTCAAGGGCAAGAGGGGAAGAAGAGGCTGAGGGGGTGGTGGCCATGGATGTCATGGGAAATGGAAGGTTTAGTTCTCACACATATTGTGAGAAGTCGTCTAGGAAATCAGTCATTTCAAGTTGATGCATGAGTTGCACGAGGTCCTCCTCCATGAATCATTGGAGGTTATGGAGAAGTAGATTCCTCAAAGCTTCACTAGCATAGGAAGGGGAATTCTGGGCTATCAAGCCTAGGCAGGAGTTGGTGAGGAAGATACAGTAGAGGAGGAGGAACGGGGAGTTTATGTCTGTATGGGCATCGATGATAGAGGCATGGTGGCAGTTTTGGAGGGTGTGGATCATGTTGAGGACTTGACTGTCAGGGAGAGGTTCTGGTTGGAGAGAAAGAGCAAGAGGTGGAATGGGGATAGATGAAATGGGATGAGCAGAAAGTCTTTGTACAAGGGAAATGATAGCAATGGACGTAGGGGGAACTGGGGGAATGTAGGTTGAGGGGGAGAGATATTCCTCATTGTTGGCTGCGGTGTTCCAGCTGGTTTTGACAATGTCAGAAGAGGTATCTTTGATGAGGGGAGTATGGATTTGAGTGGGAGAGGAGGTGGGACCAATGAACATGTTGGTGGAAAGAGATATACAATTGATCTGAGGGAACATGAAAGGATGGCATTGTTTATAGTCCTTGAGTGTGGACTTTGAATGAGATAGATTCCTTTCAGGTTTCTAGGAGTCTTCTTCAGCAGTGTATCCTTTTCATTGGATCAGGAAGGAACGGGAGAATGGAGGTCCACAATGTTGTAATATTTTCTCAATCTCGTATTCCTCTTCTCCGTTGATAAGGTCAGGTGGAGGGGAAGGGAAGTTTGGACCATGTACAGGGTTTTCACAATAGGGAGATAAGAGGGAAGCATGGAAGACTGGATGAATCTTCCAGGTGCATGGGAGTCGGAGTTCATAGGTGATGGGAGATAAGACCTTTGTGATAAGGAAAGGTCCTTCTTGCTTTGAAGTGAACTTGGAATCTGCGATCCGTTGTTTCAGATTTTGGGCTTCCAACCAGATCTTGTCTCCTTTGGTGAATGGGGTAAAGGAGTGGCACATTCAGAATGCCATGACTTGTCTTATCATGGTATGATGTCCCAATTAGTATTTAAGGACAAACATGTACAAACCCATCTATGTGCTATATAAACCAAGACTCAACAGGGTAACTCCCCAGTTGAAGAGTCTTGTATCTTTTCTTACATACATCCTCCACTAAGTCAGAGGTCCACCCAGCCTTTGTCTTTCTTAAGCACGCTTGAGTGTTTCACTACTCTTCAACTCCCTCAAGGCCTGTCATGAAGGACTCACCTTGCACGAAGATACCTACACTGTTCAAGGAACGTGTATCAACATTGAAAAAGACCTTCTTCAGATCTAGCCCTTAGAGAGGGAGGATCATCGGCATAGGAGAAGATAACGGTATATCTCTCCACTTCTTAGATGAAGAGCTCGAGTGCTGTTGTTGAGCACACACTCGGAGTGGTACAAGATTGGCTGAAGGCCAATGGAAGAAAGTCTTCCACTAGAGGCCCAACGAAGGGGCATTATTTTATCCTAGCCTCGTCTTGGTCAGGTTCGGATCAAGAAGAGAACGAAGAAGAAGTCTGGTACGGGTAGCCAGATTCAAGACAGATTCATCAGTAGGAAGGGTGCTGGTGGAATAGGAAAAGAGAGGGAGAGACAGACCCTACTCTCCACAAGGACTTAGAGTCCCTTATCAGGTGGTGGTCACTTAGGATCATCATTGTCTAACCAAGGGAAAAGGACGACGACCCATACTTCGCTCTTGAGCAAACCTACAGAGGAAGAAGGAGAATCGAGGAGAGCTAGCTCCGCGATCCAAGTACCAAGGAAGGACCCGAGGCAAGACAGGTGACGGGAAGGCTAGTCTGCTTAGCTAGTTCCCCACCATTAGGTCAAGCCCAACCAGGTGATAAGTTGAAGAAGATGACAGACCAGGTGCAGAGCACAGGTATGGAAAAGATACTGAGGTGGAGCCCAGCAAAAGAAGACCTCAAAGCATTCTCTGAGGGAACCATTGTAGAGAGGGTGTTGACCACCCAAGAAGAAGGGGTGAAGCAAGATGCCAAAGAAGACCCCTTCTTGGTTAAAGAACCACGCCAATCCTCAGACAGAAAGGTGAACATGATCTCGCCAGTTCACCAGGAACTCGGCTATTTAGTACACGAGTTGAGCACCATGTCGAGCATGGTAGCACAGCTACAAGCTACGGTGGAGGCGCAAACAGCCACCATCAAAGCACTCCTGGACGCAAGGTCCACGGAAGCTCAGGAGCTACGAACAGCAGTGTTGAACATTGCCAAAGTCAACAAAAGGATCTCGGTTATGGAAAAACCGACTCCAAAGGAGGAAGTACCTCCACCACTGAAGGTCAGGTGGGCGGATGAGCCCCTACCTGAAGAGGCAGAAGAAGACGAAGAAGAAGAGCTGGAGGAAGCAGACAAGCTACCCCCACTCGCCCTTCCCTCGCCAGAAGAGGAAGCTGAGGAAGTCAAAGCAACCTTGGGAGGAGAGAAGGGAAAGAAGAAGGAGAAGACCAAACCGGTATTTGTAAATTGCCGGCTAGGAATGGGCCGATTCGCGGTCCCACTACGAAGCTCGCCGCTCAGGAAAACGGCTATTTACAAAGCCCATGCGCAGAAGGTAGAAGCCTTTGTGATGGCAATGGAAGCAGGGCCTTCCAACACGCAAGCCAAGTCCACAGCACAGCCTAAGCCCATGGCAAAGAAAGAAGAAGCGGGACCAGCATGACCGGCTCCAGCTAGGGCACAAAGGCCCACCCCCACGATGAAGCCTAGTGCTTCAAAAGTATGCTATGCTTTCAGCCAACCAGGGCACCTTGCGAAGGACTGCCGGTCGCCGCAACCCAAGTGCCCAGCCTGTGAATGGCAGGGCTCACACAAGGAAGGGTGTCTGCTAAGCAGATATGAGTCAGAAAGACAGCAAAGGGCATCCTCCCTGGAAGAAAGAAGACCCATGCCTCACATAGTATGCGGACAATGTGGAAAGATAGGCCACCTAGGATGCGACTGTAGAACAGTCAGGAGGCCACAAAGAGAGTTAGATTATGACAGAGATTTGACATCTCTGAATATGATACTTCAGGTCAACCGAAGGTAATGTAAATATTTTTACCAGATGAACCCAAGGAACCCACAAAGGAAAGTGGTAAAGGGAAGCAGTTAACCGAAAGCCACCACATTAATCTATTACAGGAAGGCTTTGAGCCCCTGAATGAAGAAGAGCCTATACCTATCCTAGAGGTCATGGCTAAATCAGAAGGCATTGACATGCGAATTCTGGCTGCAATGTACACGGAACAAGAAAAAGAGGGCCTAGACAGTCTCATGATGAGGTCCCTACATCTCAAAAGGGAAATAAAACTACCGATCCGAATCGGGTCAAACGCCAAAAGTCTACACGAAGTGGGAGCCCTGCTAGACAGTGGCGCAAACCAAGTGTTCATAGACCAAGAATGGGCAGAGAAGCAAGCACTTCCAATGAAGAAGCTACGTCGCCCAATTCCCGTGTTCAATGTAGATGGAACAAAGAACTCCGCTGGGAACATCACACACTCTATGGAGATAGTGATTGATTTCCAGGGACACACGGAAAAAATGACAGCCGAAGTAACCCAGTTGGAAAGCATTCCCCTGGTACTTGGCTACACATGGCTCCGCCGCCACAACCCTACCATAGACTGGCAGAAAGGCACAGTAGAGATGACTCGCTGCCCTCCCTCCTGCCAACAAAAGACGCACGCTAGATGTGTATGCATCACAGAAGAAGAAGAAGCTGATGAACAGGAAGAAGCCTGGGAAGCTTACTATGCCCATGCCGCACTAGAAGCACCACCTCAACCCCGAGAGAAAACTCTAGAAGAGTTAGTACCTGAATGCTACCATAAATGGCTAAAGGTCTTCTCGAAGGAAGAATTGGAAAGGATGCTGATTAGAAAACCCTGGGATCATGCCGTAGATCTCAAAGAAGGATTCAACCCAAAGAAGGAAAGGATCATACCTCTGTCTGTGACAGAACAAGAAGAGGTCTCGAGTTTCATCGATGACCAATTACAAAAAGGGTACATACACCCATCTAAGTCCCCCCAAACGTTACCAGTCTTCTTTGTGCCAAAGAAGGACGGCTGAAAAAGAATGGTTCAGGACTACAGGTACCTGAACGAGCACACGGTGAAAAACAACTATCTGCTGCCGTTGATCGCACAGCTAGTTGATAAATTAAATGGGGCAAAACTATTTACCAAGATGGATCTTCGCTGGGGATACAACAACATCTGCATCAAAGAAGGAGACGAATGGAAAGCGGTGTTTGTCTGTTTCAGAGGGGCTTACAAACCCTTAGTCATGTACTTTGGGCTCTGCAACTCCCCAGCAATGTTTCAAGCGATGATGAATGAGATCTTCACAGACATGGACGACTGTGTTGTGGTCTACATCGACAATCTCATGATATTTACGAAAACAGACTCTTTAGAAGAGCACGAGGTGATTGTCAAGAAAGTCTTGGCATGCCTAGAAGAAAATGACCTATTTATCAAAACAGAAAAGTGTATGTTTCATGCCACAGAAGTAGAGTTCCTGGGCATGATCATCGGAACAAACGGTGTTCGCATGGACGACACCAAAGTAAAAGTGGTTCTGGAGTGGCCCGCACCGAAGAATCTCCGAGGAGTAAGAAGCTTCTTAGGACTAGCCAACTTCTATCGGTGATTCATTTCAGACTATGCTGCTATTGCAAGGCCGTTGAACAACCTTACCAAGAAAGACACTCCCTTCGTGTGGAGTGAGAAACAACAAGAAGCGTTTGATATGCTAAAAAAAAAAATCACCACCGCCCCAGTCATGGCATTCCCCGACATTGACTGCCAATTCTGCCTGGAATGCGATGCCTCTGACTATGCAACGGGTGCGGTGTTATCTATCCAAAAGGAGGAAAAGTGGCACCCTGTTGCCTATTACTCTCACTCCATGAATGATCAAGAACAGAACTACCCCGTCGCAAATAAGGAACTTCTGTCAGCTATATGAGCTCTTGAAACGTGGAGGCACTATTTAGAAGGTGCTCGCTTCCAATTTGAAATCTGGAATGATCATCAGAACCTGCAATGGTTCATGGTGAGACAGGATCTCAACCGAAAACAGGCATGCTGGGTGCAATATTTATCAAGGTTCAATCATGTGTGGTGCCATAAAGCCGGTGCTACCATGGGAAAAGCCGACGCTCTCTCCCACAGAGAAGATCATGTGGAGGGAATAGAAGACGATAACAAGCAAGTCTTGGTTATCCTGCCGGAGCAGATCAGATCTACCATTCTGGTCCAAGATGAAGGCGATAAGTTATTAGAATGAATAAAGAAGGCTGTACTTCTGTTAAAAGAATCAGAAGTCCAGAAGCTCTACGAACAGGGCTATGATGAAGATCTCACGGAACCTATCCTGAGAAAAGATGGTAAAATCTATGTCCCACCAGATGTAGATCTATGCTGAGATGTGGTAACGAACTGCCACGACACCCCCTCTGCCAGACACCCCGGTCAGGAGAAGACGATAGGCCTTCTGAGAAGGTTCTACAACTGGCCAGGAATGGCTAGTTATGTAAAAGACTACATCACTAGATGCAATGTCTGTCAAAGAATGAAGATGGGCAACAAGCCGCCAGCCGGCAAGCTCAAACCCTTAGAGCTTAGCACAGCACCATGGGTAGACGTATCAGCAGATTTCCTTACAGATCTGCCCCCCTCCCGTAATTATGACTCAGTCCTCATTGTCATTGATTGATTCAGCAAAGAGGTCGAGTTTATCCCTTGCACGAAGTTGGTCACCGCACTGGACATGGCCCGACTCTATTTAACGCACGTGTGGACCAATCATGGCATCCCACATTCGATCATGTCAGATCGAGGCCCCCAGTTCACATCACAGGTGATGAAGGGACTGCTAGAGCGCCTTGGTATTAAACCTAAATTATCCACGGCCTCTCACCCACAGACAGACAGGCAAACAGAACGTATGATCCAAGAACTCCAGCAGTATCTCCGGACATTCTGCCACGAGAAGCAAACTGATTGGGCGGACTGGCTGCTGATAGCCCAATTCAGTTATAACTCTAAGAAGCAGGCTTCAACCCAGAAGACCCCGTTTGAAGTCATATGGACTTACAAACCATGAATGGGGATAGAATCCGGCACTTCAAAGGCGCCAGCCGCCGACGAACTAGCCAATAACATATCTAAGATATTAGAATCCACAAAGACCAATCTTGAGCAAGCTCGAGATCGGATGAAGATCCAAGCGGACAAACACCATTCGGAAGCCAAGAAGTACACCATCGGAGATGAGGTGCTCTTAGCAACAGAAAACCTTCGGTTAATGAGGGAATCTAGAAAGCTGACAGAGAAGTGGCTGGGACCCTTCAAAGTCACACGATGTGTTGGGAATAACACAGTTGAGCTGAAACTCCCACGCACTATGCGTATTCACCCCGTGGTAAACGTATCACAGGTAAAACCCTATCTATACCGATTCGACGGCCAACTGATATTCAACCCAGGTCCAGTCCATGTCACAGACAATCTCGAAGTTGAGTACGAAGTAGACCATGTGGTTGATGCTTGCTGGAAAGGCCGAAGAAAGGAATATTTAATCCATTGGTTAGGATACTCCGAGGAAGAAAAAACCTGGGAACCTGCCTCTAATTTAACAAACGCGGTGGAAGCACTCGCCCATTTCCATGAACTGAACCCAAAAGCGCTAGCTCGCTTGGCCTTTGCTGATAAGTTCAGTATATTTAACCCCTACGATGACGTCACCATACCTGTTGAGGTTGACCCAGAGTTTCAACCATAGAGAGGGGGTGGTGTTACGAATGCTCATTTTCACTCTCTTTATTATTTTACTCATGCTTGATTCGAACTCTAGACTTTCTACATATGGAAACATTTTTCCACATCAAGGAGATTGGACTTAACATATGCTTTCTTTTCATATCACATGACCTTTGTCACATGACTTTGCACATGACTCTCTTTACACAATTATGCTTACTCACGAGGGCTAGACCCTTATCTCTTATCTATGATGTCATATGCTTATCTTCCAATAGGGTATGATCCGGTTATCATCCAATCATGTATTTTCTCTTATCATGGTACGATGTCCCAATTAGTATTTAAACACAAACATGTATACACAGTATGTAGACCTATATAAACCCAAAACGCTGAGGATAACTCCCCAGCTTTGAAGTCTTGGACTTTTCCTCTCATCCCAAGTCCCTCCTCCCTACTAAGTCAGAGGTCCACCCAGCCTTTGTCTTACTCCTAAGATTCTGAGTGTTTCACGTAACGCACAGGAGGCGATTACACATTTCCACAAACTGAACCCGCGCGCTCTCGCTCGGTCGGCTTTTGCCGATACATTCAGTCTATTTAACCCCCACGACGAACCCACCATACCTGTTGCGGTTGATCCGGTGTTTCAACCATAGAAGGGGGGTGGTGTTACGAACGCTATATTTTATCATATGCTTTTCCCTTGATTCAAACTCTCGCCCCTATGCATTAGGAAATATGTTCTCATCACTAACACTTATGACTTAGAACTTTTCTCATTTCCAAATCACCTGACTTCGGTCATGTGATCTATGCCTAGACTCATCACGTGACCAGTCACGTGCCGATGACGTATGCTCTAGACTCCTTATCTCTTATCTATGATGTCATACCTCATGCCTTTCTTATCTACCAATAGGATATGCTCCGGCTTATCAGCCAATCATGTAATTCATTTCTTATCATCGTACGATACCTTAGAGTAGCTAGTCTACAAACATGTACATACAGTATGCACGCATATATAAACCCCCAGGCTCCAAGGTGGACCCCCACTTTGAGAGTTCTGGTCAATTGGATCATTACCTCATCCAATCCTCCTAAGACAAGCAACGTGCTTGCTACTTCTCTTTATCATCTTTATATCTGGAGCCGTATCAGGATGTAGATTCTGCCGTCTTTTCTCAGGATGGGTTCCGTGAGATCTTCGTCATAGCCCTGTTCGTAGAGCTTCTGGACTTCAGATTCTTTCATCAAAAGTACAGCCTTCTTTATCCGTTCTAATAACTTATCGCCTTCATCTAGGACCAGGATGGTAGATCTGATCTGCTCCGGCGTGATAACTAAGACCTGCTTGTTATCGTCCTCTATTCCCTCCACATGGTCTTCTCTGCATGAGAGGGCGTCAGCTTTTCCCATGGTAGCACCGGCCTTATGGCACCACACGTGGTTGAACCTCAATAGATATTGCGCCCAGCGTGCTTGCCTTCGGTTGAGATCCTGTCTCACCATGAACCATTGCAGGTTCTGATGGTCGTTCCAGATTTCAAATTGGAAGCGAGCACCTTCTAAATAGTGCCTCCATGTTTCAAGAGCTCGTATAGCCGACAGAAGCTCTTTATCTGCGGCGGGGTAATTCTGTTCTTGATCGTTCATGGAGTGTGAGTAATAGGCGACGGGATGCCACTTTTCCTCCTTTTGGATAAATAAGACCGCGCCTGTTGCGTAGTCAGAGGCATCGCATTCCAGTCGGAATTGACAGTCAATGTCAGGGAATGCCATGACCGGGGCGGTGGTGAACTTTCTTTTTAGTGTGTCAAACGCTTCTTGTTGTTTCTCACTCCACGCGAAGGGAGTGTCTTTCTTGATAAGGTCGTTCAACGGCCTTGTGATGGCGGCATAGTCTGAAATGAATCGCCGATAGAAGTTGGCTAGTCCTAAGAAGCTTCTTACTTCTCGGAGATTCTTCGGCACGGGCCACTCCAGAACTGCTTTTACTTTGGTTTCGTCCATGCGAACACTGTTTGTTCCGACGATCATGCCCAGGAACTCTACTTCTGTGGCATGAAACGTGCATTTTTCTGGTTTGATAAATAAGTCATTCTCTTCTAGGTGTGCCAAGACTTTCTTGACAATCTGCTCTTCTAGAGAGTCCGTTTTCGTAAATATCATGAGATCATCAATGTAAACCACGACGCAGTCGTCCATATTGGCGAAGATCTCATTCATCATAGCTTGGAATGTTGCTGGGGAGTTGCAGAGCCCGAAGTACATGACCAAGGGTTTGTAAGCTCCTCTGAAGCAAACAAGGGCCGCTTTCCATTTGTCTCCTTCTTTGATGCGGACATTGTTATATCCCCAGCAAAGATCCATCTTTGTAAATAGCTTTGCCCCATTTAGCTTATCAACCAACTGCGCGATCAAGGGCAGTGGGTAGTTATTCTTCACTGTGTGTTCGTTCAGGTATCTGTAGTCCTGAACCATCCTTTTCCAACCGTCTTTCTTTGGTACGAAGAACACAGGAGAAGTTTGTGGGGACTTAGATGGGTGTATGTACCCTTTTCGTAATTGGTCATCGATGAAGCTCGAGACCTCTTCTTGTTCTGTCACAGACAGGGGTATGATTCTTCCCTTCTTTGGGTTGAATCCTTCTTTGAGATCTATGGCGTGATCCCAGGGTTTTCTAATCGGCATTCTTTCCGATTCTTCCTTTGAGAATACCTTCAGCCATTCATGATAGCATTCGGATACCAGCTCTTCTAGAGTCTTTTCTTGGGGTTTAAGAGGCGCTTCTAACGCGGCACGGGCATAGTAAGCTTTCTGTTACGAACGCTCTTTTCACTCTCTTATTATTTTACTCATGCCTGATTCGAACTCTAGACAGTTCACTTATGGAAACACTCTCCCACACCGAGGAGATTGGACTTGTCGTATGCTCACTTTTCGAATCACGTGACCCTTGTCACGTGACTTCTCACATGACTCTGCTTACACAATTATGCTTACATACGAGGGCTAGACCCTTATCTCTTATCTATGACATCATATGCTTATCCTCCAATAGGGTATGATCCGGTTATCATCCAATCATGTATTTTCTCTTATCATGGTACAATGTCCTGATTAGTATTTAGGGACAAACATGTACACACAGTATGTAGTTCTATATAAACCAAGGCGACTGAGGGTAACTCCCCAGTTTTGAAGCCTTGGATCTTTCCTCACAACCAAGTCCCCTCCTCCTCACAAGTCAAGGGTCCACCCAGCCTTTGTCTTACTCCTAAGAAGCTTGAGTGTTTCACTTTCCAGGCTTCTTCCTGTTCATCAGCTTCTTCTTCCTCCGTGATGCACACGCGTTTAGCATGTGTCTTTTGTTGGCACAAGGGTGGGCAACGAGTCATCTCTACCGTGCCTTTCTGCCAATCTATGATGGGGTTGTGGCGACAGAGCCACGTATAGCCTAGTACCAGTGGTATGCTTCCCAGCGTGGTGACTTCGGCTGTCATCTTTTCCGTATGTCCCTGGAAGTCGATCACTATCTCTACAAAGTGGGTGATGTTTCCAGCGGAATTCTTTGTTCCGTCTACATTGAACATGGGGATTGAGCGGGAGAGCCTCTTCATTGGAAGGCCTTGCTTCTCCGCCCATCTTTGGTCTATGAACACTTGGTTTGCGCCACTATCTAGCAGGGCTTCTACCTCGTGCAGACTTTTGGGGTTCGACCCGATTCGGATTGGTAGCTTTATTTCCCTTTTTAGATGTAGGGACCTCATCATGAGACCGTCTAGGCCTTCTTTTTCTTGTTCGGCATACATTGCGGCTAGAACTCGCATGTCAATGCCGTCTGGTTTAGCTGCAACCTCTAGGATAGGTGCAGGCTCTTCTTCGTTCAGGGGCTCGAAGCCTTCCTGTAATAGATTAATGTGGCAGCTTTCGGCTAACCACTTCCCTTTACCACTTTCCTTCGTGGGTTCCTCGGGTTACATCTTGTATCGTAATTAAATTACCTTTGGTTAACCCGAAGTATCATATTCAAAGATGTCAAATCTCTGTCGTCATCTATCTCTCTTTGTGGCCTCCTGACTGTTCTACAGTCTCGACCGAGGTGGCCTATCTTTCCACATTGCCCGCACACTATGCGAGGCATGGGTCTTCTTTCTTCTGGGGAAGGTGCCCTTCCTTCTCGGTTGGACTCGTATCTGCTCAGCAGACACCCTTCCTTGTGTGAGCCCTGCCATCCACAGGCTGGGCACTTGGGTTGCGGCGACCGGCAATCCTTGGCAAGGTGCCCAGGTCGGCTGCAAGCATAGCAGACTTTCGAAGCACTAGGCTTCGTCGTAGGGGTGGGCCTTGGTGCCCTAGCTGGAGCTGGCCTAGCCGGTTCAGCTTCTTCTTTCTTTGCCACGGGCTTAGGCTGTGCCGTGGGCTTGGCTTGCGTATTGGAAGGCCCTGCTTCCATTGCCATCACAGAGGCTTCTACCTTCTGCGCATGGGCCTTATAGATAGCCGTCTTCCTGAGCGGCAAGCTTCGTAGTGGGACCGTGAATCGGCCCATTCCTAGCCGGCGATTTACAAACACCGGTTTGGTCTTCTCCTTCTTCTTTCCCTTCTCTCCTCCCAAGGTTGCCTCGGCTTCCTCGGCTTCCTCTTCTGGCGAGGGGAGGGCGAGTGGCGGTAGCTTCTTTGCTTCCTCCATCTCTTCTTCTTCATCTTCTTCTGCCTCTTCAGGTAGGGGCTCATCCGCCCACCTGACCTTCGGCGGTGGAGGCACTTCCTCCTTAGGAATCGGTTTTTCCATAACCGATATCCTTTCGTTAACTTTGGCAATGTTCAATACTGCCATGCGTAGCTCTTGTGCTTCTGAGGCCCTGGCCTCTAAAAGCACTTTGATGGTGGCCGTCTGCACCTCTGCCGTGGCTTGTAGCTGTGCTACCATGCTCGACATGGTGCTCAACTCGTGAACTAAATAGCTGAGTTCCTGATGAACCAGCGAGATCATATCTGAGGATTGGCGTGGTTCTTTAACCGAGAAGGGGTCTTCTTCGGCGTCTTGTTTTACCCCTTCTTCTTGGGTGATCAACACCCTCTCTACAATGGTGCCCTCAAAGAATGCTTTGAGGTCCTCTTTTGCTGGGCTCCGCCTTAGCATCTTTTCTGTACCAGTGCTCTGCACCTGGTCTGTCATCTTCTTCATCTTATCACCTGGTCGGGCTCGACCTAGTGGTGGGGAACTAGCTAAGCAGACTAGCCTTCCCGTCACCCGTCTTGCCTCGGGTCTCTCCCTTGGTACTTGGATCGTGGAGTTAGCTCTCCTCGACTACTCTTCTTCCTCTATAGGTTTGCTCAAGAGCGAAGCGTGGGTCGTTGTCCTTTTCCCTTGGTTAGACAATGACGATCCTGAGTGACCGCCACCTGATAAGGGACTCTTAGTCCTATGGAGAGTAGGGTCTGTCTCTCCCTCTCTTTTCCTATTCCACCAGCACCCTTTCTACTGATGAATCTGTCTTGAATCTGATCACCTGTACCAGACTTCTTCTTCGTACTCTTCCTGGTCCGAATCTGACCAAGATGAGGCTAGGGTAAAAATAATGCCCCTTCGTTGGGCCTCTAGTGGAAGACTTTCTTCCATTGGCCTTCAGCCAATCTTGTACCACTCCGAGTGTGTGCTCAACAACAGCACTCGGGCTCTTTGTCTAAGAAGTGGAGAGATATACCGTTATCTCTTCCTATGCCAATGACCCTCCCTCTCTAAGGGGTAGATCCGTAAAGGCCTTCTTCGACGTTGATACACGTTCCTTGAACCATGTAGGTATCTTTGTGCAAGGCGAGTCCTTCGTGACGGGCCTTGGGGTAGTCTAAAAGCAGTGAAACACTCTAAGTGCTTAAGGAAAGGCAAAGGCTGGGTGGACCTCTGACTTAGTGGGAGGAGGGACTTTGGATGAGAGGAAAGCTTCAAGGCTTTTAGACTGGGGATTTACCCACAGTCACCTTGGTTTATATAGGACTACATACTGTATGTACATGTTTGTCCCTAAATACTAATTGGGACATCATACCATGATAAGAGGAAATACATGATTGGGTGATAACCAGATCATACCCTATTAGAGGATAAGCATATGATGTCATAGATAAGAGATAAGGGTCTAGCCCTCGTGAGTAAGCATAATTGTGTAAGTGAAGTCATGTGAGAAGTCACGTGAAAAGGGTCACATGATATGGAAAGTGAGCATACGACAAGTCCAATCCCCTTGGTGTGGGAAAGTGTTTCCATATGTAGAGAGTCTAGAGTTCGAATCAAGCATGAGTAGAAATAATAAAGAGTGAAAAGAGCGTTCGTAACATAACGCAGTTGAACTGAAACTCCCACACACTATGTGTATTCACCCTGTGGTAAACATATTACGGGTAAAACCCTATCTATACCATTTTGACGGCCAGCCGACCTTCAACCCTGAACCAGTCCATGTTACAGATAACCTCGAAGTCGAATACGAGATAGTCCATATGGTTGACACTTGCTGGAAAGGCCGCCAAAAAGAGTATTTAATTCACTGGTTGGAATATTCCGAAGAAGAAAGAACTTGGGAACCCACCTCTAATTTAACAAATGCAGCGGAAGCACTCGCTCGTTTCCATGAACTGAATCCTAAAGCGCTGGCTCACTTGGCATTTGCCTAAAGGTTTGGTATATTTAACCCTTATGATGACATCACCATATCTGTTGAGGTTGATCTGGAGTTTCAACCATAGAGAGGGGGTGGTGTTATGAATGCTCATTTTCACTCTCTTATTTTTT
>JBBPST010000165.1:4899-17568 GCA_038093715.1 Austroboletus cf. mucosus | reverse complement strand
ATCTCCTTCCCGAGTAGTAGCAGAACTCTTTTTGAGTGTCGTGAAGATTGGGCGAAAGGCAGAGCTGGAATATAACGCGGGTATAACACCGGTCTTCACAAACGCCTCGACATCCGGATGAAGGAAATGATCTGCAGGTTTCGCCTTCGGGGGTAAACTCTCCTCCCGTTCCCGTTCGCGCTCTCTATTAACCTCTCGTTCTTGTTCTTCAATTTGTATACACGAAAGAGACATGACTCCGAGATCTTTGCAGCGTTGCTGTATGTCATCGTCCAGCATTGTCAAATCACATATTTCCTTTCTCCTTTTCCGTGGTGCGAAGAAATCATTGAGTGGTCTGGCTGCTGGCTGGAGCCATACATCGGACAGTTGCTTCGACGTGATCGCTTTGTTGCGGAAGCGGGACCAAGCATCCTCTCTTAACCTATGATTCATGCCCTGCTGTGCCCAATAAGGGGCCCGATTCTGGATATCGGTCCAGGTCTCGTGTATCACCCAGCGTATAATGTCGGTGGTAGTGGTCTGAGAGTTCGGGTCCATTTTCATGGCGCGGATGCTTCTGTCAACCTCGAGTGGCGCAAAAAACATGACCGAGTGGCCGCGACCGAGCTTGCGCATTCGCATGCAACCTGCATTACGCATATGAGGTTTTATACATTACACAAAAATCCAGAAATAAAAACCTTGTACTAGACGGTCTTTTGTAAGCCTCGGGCCCAATGTGACGGCTGCCCGTAAACCAATAGGCAGTTTGAGGTCAGTGCCCCTCGTATGAGCATGGTCCAGGTAGACGACACAACGTTCCAACTGTTGAGAAAGCGACGAGGAAAGCACTGAAACCGACGTTCCATTTCGCATGAGCACCATTAGTTCATCTTTTTCATCGAAGTAGATGGCACCGGCAGCATCCCGAATAATGCCGAGCCATGCTTCGGCGACCCGGCGATTGGACGAATCGAGGATTTGTGCACCAACATCCAATAACACACGGATTTCAGGTTGTTGCCTTGTAACAGTTTGGAGGAAATCAGTTGTCGCCAATCGCTCGCCATCCTCGTCGGTAATTGTCATGTAGAAGTCGTTCTCTGGTCGAAGAAGATATTCAAGGACCCTTGCATTGGACCCCTGCTGATGATCTAGATCTCGTTGACCAACGGTCATCGGTAACAACCATCGACCATCATCGGTACCGGAATGAGCTGTCATTGTGATTCACTTAGGAGCCGATATGAACCAAAATAATTGAACGTACCTGTTGTCACCTTTTCCCGTTTCCCAACCAAGTCCCAACTAGAGGCGGAAATTTTGAAAGGAAATTCCTTCGCTTCCTTGGGAAACACCACGCGCGAAAGGTAGAGGTCTATCGTGGCTTGATTTCGAGAGAAAAGTGGATAAATGACCTTGTCCCATTGCTCTGACGATCTCAGGTTCATCTCGCCAAGAATCTGAAGCGACTCCGGAAACGTGTCGTCGGTGTAATCTTTCACCCAAAATGCATACTCGGAACGCGGATCATCCTGGTCCAGCAGAATCTGGAAAGAAGTTCTCAGCTGCTCTTCGCTGAGGCCGGAATAGTAGTAGGATAAGCACGTGAGAATGATGGTGATGTCGGGATGACCGAACTGGGTATTGGGTGCTGGCATGTCTTTCGCCCGATACGGGACAGCAAGCATTGTAAATCTTCGGCCCGAGTATGATTCCTGGAGGACAAGACCGTAGTCGACACGCCATCTGCGCTCCAACAGTGCAAATAAGAGAATGTCGAAGGCCAGAAGACCACGAAGGATCAGCAGTGCAGTCCACATACAAGCCTGGTCAGAATACTTGGCATACTCCTCTACTCTTTTTGCTGTATCCGGGAGGACATTCTCATCAGATATGAAACTGCGGATTGCGGATTGCAGTTCCGGGGTGAGGTCGCGGAAGTCCAGATTGCAAATTCGTCCCCTCATCACGAGCTCGATCACCAATGGCTTTAATCTTTGACCAATGTCAGAGCCTGATACAGAACCAATAAGCGGAAACGATCCAGGTGGCCCGCATTCGATTTGAAAGGAGCCGACGAGCGCAGGAATACACTCCGTTACAAGGCGCAGAACCTGTTGTGTGATCGTCCACCGGTCTGGGTAGCCTTCCAAATGTTGTTCGAAGCCAATAGTGTAAATCAGCTGGAAACGTGAGTGAAGGATTTCATCGCTCTCATCCAGTATGTCTCGAACGTGTGAATCCATCCATTTCTGAAGGCCCATCCAGCTGACTGCACTCCCATTAACATCCTGACTACCCTCACTGGCTTCATATCCATGGACAGTTATCTCTCCGTCTTGATTGTCAGCAGACCGGTTCAACCATTTTAATGTACTTCCAATAAAGCTTTCATTTGGAAACTATGTTTTCGATGGTTAACTAAAATCGTTCAAGTTCAAGATGGCAAAAATCATGCTCACAATTTTGCGAAATGGCGATATCTTGAAGGAAGGCGATTTTAAAATTGGTAGTGGATGCAACACAGATCCTCGACCTATTTGCTCCTCCGTGCACATCAGTCTAAGAGACGCGATATGTTCTGGCTGTACAAGTAGAATGCCACGCTCAGCCATGCACTGCAACATGAGTTTGTGCATGTTGTCGACCTGAAGGCTGACTACCATGCCATCACCGTCATGCTCGGGAGTGCGGGAGAAGGGCAAGTGGTATATTGGCTTGTTAACAAGCCAACCAAGACGGGAAATGAGCAAGTCGAACATCTGGACTGTCAACGGTTTCGGGACAATGATACGGGCAAGTTGTTTTCCATCCGCAAGTGCAGCAGCAACGATTGGTATAATCACGGACGATTTTCCTTCGCCCATGTTCATCTGCATTACAGTGTTTCGTCCGGATTTCGGCGATATCATTTCCATGGCAACCTCTGCCTGGCTGCGACGGATTAGAAAGTTTCCCTGAATCTGAAACAGATATGAACCAACATCGACTGGCGAACACAGAAATGAAAAGCATACCTGAATTAAGAGCCAGTCTGGATGCTCTTCAGGATCCCACCCGTCGCATCCCGCGTGTTCTAATTCCTTCGAAAATTCTTCTTCAAGACCATCCAAAGCAAATCGTAGCAACCTCCGGGAACGTTGGAGATCCAAAAGAAGTAAAGCCAACGATACCAAACAGTTCTTCCACTGTCTGGGAAGAATTTCTACTGATGTAAATGCAAGGCATTGCAAGAGGGTATCTCCAGTAATCAACGGCCATTGACCGGGCCGATTAACAACTTGTTCACATGAATTATTGGATCGGCTCAGTGCCTCCTTTAGCATTGCCAGAGCACCGAAGTAGTTGGCTCTGCATCGCAGGTAGTGCTTCTGGAGCGTGTCGACCCATTTTTTCCCTACCAGTGCGAAGGTCACATGAGATTCCTCACGGGCAGCTAGCGCACTGGCACTAAGGCGAGCAATATAATCCTGCTGGAAGGAAGAACACGGCTTAAGAGAAGCAATCAACCTATTAACTTTGGAAAGATGATCCGGTGAGTTTTTGTGGCGGACACGAGGCAAAATAATGCGAGGCGGTAAAGCTGGTGCCGATCGTTTAGAAAACAGATGAAAAAGAGCAATATTTGATGGTGTGTTTACGGATCCCTGATAATAGGATGTTATTCAAATCGTCGTAGGAGGGATGGTGATGGTAACCGAGTTGAGAGACTCACCCGTTCTTGTAACGCGTCGCTACCTAATTCCTGAACACTACTTGTCCTGCGTCTCCAGTAATATCTTTCTCGGATTTCTTTATGTGCCATGTTAACTTCAGGATGGATTGAGATCCATTCGTGACATTCTTCGTCTTCCCAGAGATGTTTGAATTTTGTTATTGATCGACACCCGCCTGAGCGTAAGAGAGAAATTGCTGCTTGAAGACCTGTTTTTCCAGTGAATGGATCACGCCTGTCATCCTGACTGGTTGCGGCAAGCATGAATGCCAGCTGTCTCATGCTCCTCTGGCTACCATTCCCTATCAGGCAACCCAGTTCGGTATCCACGTCGTAGACATGATATGTTGGAAGTTGATCATTAACTTGATATTCAAGTTCTCTGCCTTTTCTAAACCGAACCAATGCACCCGAACCAAAGTGTCTTGCGGGAATGCCATCTAGTACAAGGATGCGTCTGGGGATAAGTCCCTCAGGAAGATCGGCTTTCTGCTGTAGAACAAAGAGGTGGTCTATACCAGACAACGTCTCGCCGAGCTGTGGATTCTTGTCATAAATCATGTCCTTGAAGTCGCGGGATTCGAGTTCTCCTTGTTCGTTGATGAAAAATGAAAATCCATGACGAGGGAGTGCGATGGACAATGTTACCATCGATGTAGATTGCGATTTGATAGGAAATGTGGTCATTACGAGATTATTGACTTGGCGGACTAAGTCTTCGTTATCAGGTACTAAGGCCCGTGACCAGAGAACGTTAAGGCCCTGGAAACAATTCGACATCATTGCCCAAGTCAGGCTCCATTTGTCCACAAGCATCTCGCTACCCTTGTAAGCGCGATATTGGCCTGACGCACAAACAATCCTCCAATCTTCAGGAGAGGGATTTAAGGGCCGTTCAAGTGGAAGTATGTCGATTATCCCTCTGGATAGATTCAACCAATGAATATGTCCATCCAGAAGTGGTGTCGGGAGGTCATATTTGAGTATGACGGAAGGAACCCACTCGAGGTTATCTTTCGAATCGTTACAAACCATCTGAACCACCAAGTTATCATTTCGCAGAAAAAAATGCGTCTGTTTGTGTAAAGTTATGGTATTGATTTGACAGACAATTCTGATTCGTACTTTTTGTTTTGGCCTCATGCCTTGATTGGAGGGATTCATTTGCGGGAGAACAAGCAAGCCTTGCTATATCGTACTAACAGTCAGCAACAGTTATTCATTTGAAACCATGGTATGTACGCACATCAGGACTTATTTGCTTGCATTTCCAATCTTTTCTTATTTTCTCAAATAATGTACAAATCGATTGTCCATTTATTTGAAGGTCCCCATCGAGAAGATTAAGATGTACTGTTTCTGATGGCTCCTTCACGGTGTCTCGCGTTCGGCATGTGAGCCAATGAACATTTGGATGTTCTAGATTCTTCCATCTATTCGCGCCTGGTTTGTGACTGGGGAAAAACATGCGAACCGCAAGGTCAATGCCACGATCTGTTGGGTCTAGAAGAATTGCGTTGTTCAAGGCCGACTCGAATGTAATGAAAAGTCGGTGGCGGTACCCATCTGAAGTATCACATCAGCTTCGAGTTGAGTGTATAATGTTTGAGATTTAGACATACTGCCTTTATGATGCCCATCTGTCAGGAGAGTGCAAAAAAGTGCAGCACTGATGTCTTCCTCGGACAGGAACTGCTTCCAGAGAGTAGTAGTGTCGACTTCAAATGTGCCTAGACATGCCAAGGACATCTCTTGCAAGAGATTCCTGCGTGTTTCATTTGTAGGCTCCTTTCCCAGGTTGTATGATAGCTCCCGTACCCAGTCAAACATCTTCCGACGTACTCTCCTAAGGAGTTTGATGATTCGGTCCAGGATCGTTTCACTTGGACTTGACGCAAGCACTCGGGTAAGTAATAATGAGATAGTATGCATCATCATCCTGTCTATGAGCTGAGCTCCGACATCCGCGAGCAAATTCTCGAGCTCGTCGAGAAGGGCTATGCAGAATGACGAGTCTTCTAGCTCTGTGTGCCAGAACCATGTCCCTGTGTTCAGATCCAAAGGTCCAACTTGAGAGAGCACGCAAAAAAGGAGGTCGTGTACATCTTCACTATGAAGCTTCAAGGTTTTACTGCGTATTCCGTGCAGGATATTGAGCCACTGGAGCGAACCACTACTGCGTAATTGTCCATACGCAATGAATTCGTCTAGAGAAAGGTTCGCAGGGCAGTCCGCCTGAGCAGCCAAAGTGTCGTTGGGAGTGCGTGAAGTATCATTTGAAACATACTTTGCAGCCGACGGCTTGCATTTTTCCCGCCAATCCTTCCAGCATCCAGGATTTTTATCACCCCTCCATATATGACATCTGTCCCAGTCATAACGACGAATTTCATAATGCAACGATGGAATGTTTTCAGGTCTTGCTGGATAAAAACAGGCGAATTGTGCTCCGATCTTTGCTTCATTGCGGCTGACATAATACTGTTGCAACAAAGAACCACGGTGAAGCAGATTTCCTTCTTTCTCCTCTCCCCAGGCAGTTCTTTCATGATAGTGAAGGAAAAAATAATACCGCAGCCTGACTGCCGCTGAACGCCAGATATGAATGCACGATGGACATTGAAGTTCGAAAACGACGACTTTTGCATGTAATGGGGAGGCGGGCAGTGGTGAATCTGGTGATTGGAAGCCTTTCGCGTCTCCGAGTCCGGCATGCTTTTGTACAGAAAGATATCTCTGCTCTTCCCGCAGCCTATCATCCACTGCGTCTCGCTCTATCTGAGCCTTAAGCTGCTGAAGATGAGGGGATTGGTCGTAATAGCGGACAGGGAGACTATCTTCTTCAGAGACAACCGACCATCCCATCTGTGATTGAGACTGACGTGCTGAGAGGTACTGGTATGCACGAGATATGCGATGAAGGTTTGTTTGATTGTATGCGACCAGGCTTTCCAAGGCAGCAGCTGGAATCTCCGGGGAATAGTTGGAAAGCAATGGAATCTCCTTCACAAGGAGCTTGTCAAGTGCGATGAAAAGTTCGACCCCTGTCAATAACATGATGGAGTATCGAATGGCGTCGTGTTTGGAACCATGGCTCTTTAAGGACATGTATCCATCCATCAGGATCTCAAGTTGACTGCATGCCCCGTCCACATCTAACACGTTTGCAATCCAGTCGTCGAGATCTTCTTCGACTGCTTTCTCCGCGTCATAGAAAGAAACATGACGATTAACGTCCCATTCCTGTTTGTAAAAGGACCCGTTCGAGGACAGAAAATGATGAAGAGTGCCACGGCTGCGATGATTGGAAATAAAAGCTGGAGGAGGAGGGCCACAATTATGATTTGCAAGTGCATTTCGAATATAATCTTGACTGCACGTGAGGGAGAGTCGCGTATCCCTCTTGAGTTCGTCTTGTGAAGGATTCCGAAACGGAGATAAGCGAGCACCCAGTTGTTCCAATACAGAGTGTGTTATCCGAGATAGCCAATCTGGGACGGACGGCTCCAGCTTGCTCAAGCGACGCCGGATTTTATACGCCATGTGATGAAGCAGATCCGTGCATAGCGTGGCAATGTATGCGTCGCTTGCAAGGGTGCACATGAAGAACAACATGAAAGCCTTGTATGATCCGTGTCCAATGGGAAAGGGAGAGCGCTCCAGAGTCATCCGGATCACGACCTTGATGAAAAGCCAAAGAGGCGAACGATACCAATCATAATCCAGACCAATGCCAGGAACGCGAATGTGTTTGGTGATGAGAGGAACGTCGATAGCGTGGCCAACACTTTGCAAGATGTCATCGCGGAGTGAAGCGAGAAGAAGTGCAGAATTATTCTTATCAACGCCGCCGCGGCGGTGGGAAAGGAAATTGGCGAGTTTGAGCTGGAAGTCTGCATCGTGAAAAACGTGGTTTGGTACCTCCGTTGCGGATGCAGGATACGAACATGTACGAGATTCATTGCATGTCGACATGTCGAATGTTTGAAACACTGTGCAGGCATCCTGTTTGGTCAGGAGAACGCCAAGGTTGGAGGATAGGACGTCAGACGCGCGAAGTGGGACGTCCGAACATCGAATAAGAAACGCAAGAGCATCTACGGATTGTTGGCATAATTACGTGGAACAATTGTGAGCGTACCTCCTGTCTGCATCTCATGCAATTGAGAGATGACACGGTCTCTGCCATCACTCGTAGATTGAATGAATCCTTGAAAGTTGTCTAGCATCCTGGTAATACAATTCCACTGGGATTTATGAGTCTCGTCGATGTGTGGGCCATGAGCACGGGCGGCAGCGCACACCGCAAAAGCTAGCACAGAATCATTCTTCACGGAAGGGTTGGTCCCACTAAAAGGGTTGACAAGAAAGAAGACATGGTTAACAGCATAAAGTAGCGACTCAGGTGTATGGACGAATGTTGGTAGAGCACCAGTGTGTTGGGTAAACATGGATCAAGTACAAGCCGGACATCTGCATCAACGGGCCGAAGACGGTAAAACAGCGCATCGGCCTTACCTTATTCCTGGACCGTTTACTCAGGAATAGCGTAATATCTGAACAATTAATTACATCGCGAGTTTGGGGGCCCATCGCGGTAAATAATCCCCTTGAGTCAGGTCCCTTCAATACGCAACTTGGTCACCTGTAATCGATTGGACTGCTTACTCCAGAAGGCAGGAATACTGAATGGGTACCATTCAGTATCGCAGGCGGTAATATGTAGTATGTACTAGTTGCGGGACCTAGGTAAGCCAGGTTTATATCACCAGTCAGTTGCTCGTGTTCTACGGAGGATTTTGCTGACTTCAATAGATGGTACTACCTTTTGCCGTGGCGAGCGCTTTCTATGACATTCTTATCACATCTGCTATCTTCAAATACATGTGGAGATCGAGTATTCCCGGGCGGCGTACTATTACTCAGGATCCGGCTGTTATTTTGCGTTTTCACTTAACAAGGCAACGTTTTCGCTTTCTTTTCTACGAGCTTAATCATCGTGTATTTTTCTTTAGCCTAGTGTCCATGGCCACTGGTGTTGTGGTATGTCTGGAAGTGACAATAAAGTTCGCTAATTCTGATCGAGCGATGAAGTACATTGTACAAAGTAGCAATAACTGGGTGCTGCCTTGGGTCTAGTTATTGGTCCAAGCAGGTGTAGTCACTTCCAATGGCGAGATCACACTGACGATCAATCATGTAGGCTACATGGGTTCCATGTTAGTTGTGTAAGTGCTCTTGTAGTGTGCTAGCCCGTGACCTCGTTGAAAGGGTGTCCTGGAACAGGTTAAATGCGAGAATCCGCGAACGCCACGGCAACATTTATCAGTCATCCACCTTATCGTTGACGTTGCCCTCGAACAATTGATCGCAGTTGTGCTTACCTCGTGTTTCGCGGCTGCCACGTGTCTCTCCTTCTCTCTTTCTCTATCTCCAACGCCCTAATTTATACCGATACACACTATCCTTCATTTCACCCATTTTCTCCGTGGAAGTCGCACGCAGGGTATACCACCATACTTGAAACATTCAAAAATGTATACAGAGGCATTTGCCTGAATGTTCTAAGTGCGGGACGCCGTTGACTATTTGTTTCTGCAGTACAAGGATGAGACTTCAACATATCGCTGGTTAACACGCCCACGTTTCTAGTGATGTTGCGCAAACTCATCGGCTTAAGTAGCTCCCCTTTCTAGCGCCTCGACGCAACGAAAGGGTATACCAAGTGGGACTGTATTTTTCAGAGAGAATGAACTTTTCTCACCTCCATCCACGTCCATTATTCCTAGCTACCTCATGTAGTAACCTCTGCTAGGGCCGCTAGGTGTCACGGGGCAGGATCGGGTGTATACGAATGGTCCTCGTTTTATATGTTCAATTACTCAGTGACTTGGAACGTTTGGTTCAGGTAGGGGCATGACATTGGTTGGCCCGAGGAAATGACGTTGGTACATGGGGGGGAAGCAACGGTTCGCGTATTTACACATCCTTGCTTTCCTGTCTAAACTGTTTCGCCCACTAATGTCACCCATGAGCGTTCCAAAAAAACAACTGTGTGATATATGACATAGAACGTACCAACATAGAGGGTATTGGACGATCGGGGAGAATATGACGGGTCTGTCCGCGTGCGGGCTTCAGTCCTGGCACAAAGAACGAAGACATAATCATGACATCACCTCTCGCTCTGCGCTGACAGACCATACGCCATATGCAACGATAAAGATTCCAGTCATGGTTATTGCCGTGTTGCTGGCCCAATTCGCAGGACGAGTCCACCATCCACCTAACGGTGATGGTCATTCACATCAAGCATGGAGGAGCGTCCGTGTCAACACACCTGCTGGAGACCAGACATGTTTTGGAAATGGGTAACGTGCGCCACTTCCCTGTGAAGACCGATGAAAACAGGCTGGAGACAAACTAGCGTTGAGGACAATACCATATTGTTGAATACGCTTGAAGGAATGAGAATGAAAAGGAAACCCTAACCCTGACCACATGGTTTCATTTTTATTATGTCAGCAATACTTTTATGAGTAAGTCCCGTTTTGTCTTAATATCGCTCTCAGTTTGAAATATCTTAATTTGGTATATTAGGATGAATGTGAAATATTTCAAGAGCATGGAGGACACCTCGAAGTTGACCTTTCTACATGTCCACATGTCCATAGCGAACAAACAAATATTATTTGAGCGGAGATTAAACATTACCGGGCAACCGCGCGGCACAATGTCACTGCCACTGTCATTTGCTCCCTATGCATGACGTGTGGAAAGTTCAATTCCGAGACATTTAGAGAGCATGGCTGGTGCTTTAAATTCGTACCAAGCATAATGGACACGCTCACAGTGCATAGTAGTTGGTGGCATACAACATATGAACAACACTGCACAGAGGGTGACCTAGAACATAATCTCACTCATAGTACATAAGAGCGCCCCCAGTGGCTTTTATAGCCTTTTCATGCAGCGTTGCCTTCGGCAAACGTAAGCAAGTCCGAGTCACCCTGGTCGGTAACGGTCATAACACTAGTCGATTGTCAGATGGACATTGGTGCCAGAGGTATGTATTTACTCACCCAACGCGGAATAGTTTACCGGCAGCAGTACCAAGGGCGACGTTGGTCCCGGCAAAATGATGTACGGTCGTCTTTGACAGCATGGCATAGTACTCAATCTCCGACTTGCGAAGGGGCGGACAATTACCAGCGATCAAGACAAGCTTTGCTACGATTGCGGAAGAGATAATAAGGGAAAAACAATTGTTAGTCCGAGGGGGACCTTCTCAGCCTCACGCTCCAGTCCCCGTGAGTTTTCCGATTGGACACTCACCCTTGCCACTGCGCATTTGCTTCAACGCTGACTTGTATCCCAAAGAGTACTTGCCAGACTTCACGACAAGAGCGAGACGAGACGCAATCGACTCGGTCGACTTGGTGGCCTTGGATTTCTTGCTTGGTGCCATCGAGTATGAGTTGGGGTCGCGAAGTGGATGTCTTGCGGATGATTGTAAAATAAAGTTGTACGCCAAGAATTACCAACGATAAACTGTATAGTTTTACTTTCAAACACCGCATTAGGCAAGTAGCATTTCTGAATATTACATTTTTTTACAGTAACGCAGGCGACATTTCAATGATAGCATGCGGTCCCTTCTCATCGTAATCCGATTTTGACACAAAGTTTTTTCCTTGCGCGTCATTGAAAGAAATCTGGTTCGATGACTGTCAGTAAGCTGTACAAAACTTGTACCCTCAGATTCACCTTGGCGACAATGCTGCTTCCCAAGAAGGCTGCAAGACCATCACCCTTCTCTCGATATTCGGCAAAATACTCCGGAACAGCGACAACACGGATTGACCTGGGTTGAACCTCGTTGTGCTGATCTGGATTACCAAGAATAAAGGGTGATAAACGTGACTGTAGCGCAGTGCCAATTCCTATCCGATATGTTCTTAATTTAGGTCGCAGCCTCGCAGGGTAAAGTAGAGAACGCACCCTTGACGCGACTGGCAAGGTCACCAGTAACAAAAAGTCCTTGCCAAACGTACTGTCGTTGATCGACGTCCGCCTGACTGACAGAAAATCCGACAGTATCCTGCAACGAGAGCGGATCGTCCTCGAGTCGCATACCATTATTTTGACGCAAGGTGGAAAGAAGCGATGGATCAAAGAGCGGTTCACAGAATCGATGTCGTTCCTTCCCTAACGTGATCGGGTGATCACGGAACTGAATTGTAATAAGGTCAAGAGCCTCAATTTCTTTTGCGCGTGCTTGTTCTGCGGCGGATGCCTTTGCTGTGGCTTTCTTCTTTGTCCCAGCCTCGATGACAGCCTTTTCTTTTCCCGCAACCAAGACGGCAGCGATGTCTGTAATCCCTTCGTCCTCTAGCACTTCTGCGATTTGGCCATCTGATGGGACACGGACGTGGCCATCGAACCAAATGCATTTGACAAGATCGAGGAGGAACGCCCTTACAGACTCGGGATCCCTTGGAGAGCCAGGGGGAGATGCAGCAACCATGACAGATTGATTTGAGCGTAGAAGGTTGGCAAAGTACCTCTCGCAATCAGCTATGCCGAGAGAAGTTGAAGTACGTGCAGAGTGCACGATAAAACCGTCATATATGGGTGTTACGTCTGTTTTCTCGTACCCTATATCGACGACGACGCCGCTCAGATGGCCAGTCGCGTATATTTGCGTCATGGGTCGTTCGACGACTGCAAAGCTGGCCACGTTGAAGCGTTCAAAGAAGGTTCGACATAGTCGCTCTTGGGAGTTCCGAGATAACCCCGGCATAAAGGAGAGCATGACTGGAGACTCGTTCTGGGTGCGTTTTATCTGAAGTCTGTTGAAGATGACGTGCTTCCTGCGTGTTTCGGTGGTAAGGCACACATAGCGTGACAGACACGTCAGAATGCACACCAGATAGCTTCAGCTTGAGCCCAGTCGCGGATGTCACCGT
>JBBPST010000163.1:0-19837 GCA_038093715.1 Austroboletus cf. mucosus | reverse complement strand
TCTCATTCCCTTGAATATAGAGTCCCTCTGGGGCAAACCTAATCGCTCCCCACACAAACCCGGACACTATAGGGTGGTCAGGACTATCAGGATACCTGGTACCAAGTCCACTCACCCACCTTTCTGTTTTTAAAACGATATGAAATAGAAGTAGTTTTGCAAGCTGTAAAAGCTTGTCATGTGGAGGATTGGACTCGAGGTTTGATCCAAATGACCAAGTTTCTGGATTCCACCTTAGAGCTTGGGGTTTATATATTCGTGTACTCTATGTGTACATGTTTGGTAATAATACATAAAGGGGAATTGTACGATAATAAGGGGAATTTACATAATTGGCTGATAAACTGGATCATATCCTATTGGTGAATAAGAAAGACATGAGGCATGACATCATAGATAAGAGATAGGAAAGTCTAGAGCATATGTCATAGCACGTGACTTGTCACATGACGAGTCTAGGCATGAGTCATGTGATGAGGGTCACGTGATTTGGAAGTGAGAAAATGTCTAAGTTGTAAATGTCAGTGATGAGAATATATTTCCTAATGCATGAGGTTGAGTGTTTGAAACAAGATGAAAGCATATGATAAAACATGTCATTCATGACACAGAGTGGATGGACTGGCTTTTGATCACTCAATTTAGTTATAACTCTAAGAAACAGGCTTCCACCCAAAAGACCCCATTCAAAGTCACCCGGACTTATGAATCACAAATGGGGATAGAACCTGGCACCTCAAAGGCACTGGCTGCTGATGACTTAGCCAATAATATCTCTAAGATATTGGAGAACACATGCTCCAACCTGAAGCAGGCTCAGGATAAAATAAAAATCCAAGCAGATAAACACTGCTCGGAAGCACTCAAATATCAAATCAGGGATGAGGTGCTCCTCGCAACAGAAAACCTGTGCCTAACATGCACATTATGTAAATTAACAGAGAAATGGCTTGGCCCATTCAAAGTCATATGATATGTGGGAAAGAATATAGTTGAACTGAAACTTCTCTACATCATGCACATTCATCTGATAGTTAACATCTTCCAGGTGAAACCTTATCTATTCTGACTACCTGGACAACCCACTTTTGAGCCAAGCCCTGTACACATCACAGATGAAGTCAAAGTGGAATACAAGGTAGACCATATCGTCGATGCCTGCTGGAAGGGGCAATATAAGAAATATTTAGTCCATTGGGCAGGATACTCAGCCGAAGAACAGACATAGGAACCCGCCTCTAATTTATGTAATGCCCAGGAGGCAATTACACACTTCCACGAACTGAATCCACATGCTCTAGCCCGATCAGCCTTTGCTGATACATTCAGTCTATTTAACCTCCACAACAAACCCACTATTCCTGTTGCAGTTGATCCAGTGTTTCAACCATAGAAGGGGGGATCATTACCTCTTCCAATCCTCCTAAGACAAGCGACATGCTTGACCAGCTACTTCTCTTTATTCTCATTATATTTGGAGTTGTATCAGAAATAGGGTGAGTTGTAACATTACCCCCCTATTAGGACTGAGTTCTTGATGAAAGTCAATATCTGTCATAACCAGAAGACCCAGTGATTTTGGCTTCTGCTTTTCCACTAATGAAATAATCTCCATTTGAAATTGGAAAGGGGGACCACCTGGGACATCAAGTGGGATATTGATCTGAATACTGGGAACAATGGGGGGAGGTGTTATGCTTTTGGTTATAGTGCAACTTAGGATAGTACACACGGTATGCAGTCCTTCCTAATAGCTATAGAGTGTTCTTAAAGGTTACACTAAGTCCTAGTGGATGAGGGGGCCTCAGACAAGAGGCAGCACACTCAGGTCTGAATTGCAGGCACTATGTGAACTGCGTAGATCTAGCTGGGGAGTACTGTACATGGCACTGGGAATATATATACTAACTGTTAAGGCTGTGGTTATAGGAATACTCACCCCGAAAGAGAGGTAGGCTGTGGAGAACAGTGTCCATTAAGAAGGCTATAGCTGCACAGATCTAGCTGCACAAAGATGATCAAAGAGGCAATTAATGATCAGGAAAGCTATGAATGAAGTGATCATCAAAAGATATCAGAATGAGGCCAAGAATGAATAGATGGAGTCGTCCTCAAAGGAGGCAAAGATCATATCAGAATAGGAGAGATAGTTTGAAGAGTGCAAGAAAGTGGAAATTGTACCATTACCCCCATTACATAATTGAGAATCTGACTCAGTACCTTTAAAACCTGAAAGGGTCTCCCTCATTTTCAACAGCAAGGTCATCATTTCCATTATTCTAGAGTTGGCATTTGTCATCAGGATGTCCCTTCCCTCTGCAGATGGTGCATCAGTTCTGTGGGCAGGTGGTTTGGGAATGTCTTGGAGTGTGTTGTTGACAAAAGGGGCTTGGTAGAACAGATAGTGGGGTCAAATATGTTCTGGGGATTCACAAGAGAAGCAAATGACTCTAGGGAGTTTAATTTGTTGTGGTGGAGATGGGAATCTGGGTAAGGAGTTGGGAGTCTTGGCTGTACTCTTGCTAGGACAGGCAGAAAAGGAGGAGAGTCTGAATGTTGCCAAGATCTCTTTCTTAACCTTGCCCTTAGATTTGTGAGTGCTTTTCCTAGGCAAAACTGGGGAAATGAGATACCTGGATGGGATGGATGTGGAGTTTTCTGGGGGAGTTGCAGGAGAGGACAGGAGATGGAGGAGTTTTCCTGCCTTGAAGATTTGTTCCAGCTGTGGTCCCCTTGGTCCAACAATAAAGGGATTGATGGCTGCTCAATATGGGGGATATTCCTCATACAAAGAAGCATTGGCTGGAGATACAGCATGTTCTGGGTATTTGGTGTTGATGAGATATCTTTCACAATCTTTGGGGTCAAGGGCCTCAATGATTGGTCGCAAGTATGGTTGTATGGAAAGTCTGGGGAGTGAGTTAACAACTTTGCAAAATCCCTGGTTATAAGATATAGCTCCTTGCTTTATGGAGGATGAAATTGATTCCTTCATCAAAGGACAACTCTGGGGAAGGGTTGGAGCAAGCTCTTTCCTTGTTATAGGTGAGGGCAAGGGATTGTTTCTGATAGAGTTGGAGGAGTGAGGGGAACAACTCCCCCTCCAAGAACAGGGGGAGGTCAACAAGTCTGGTGTATAGAGTTGGGCATTCAAAAATGGTGACAAAAAGGGTGTTTCTCTGGGTAACTTGGAGGCGGTGGGAACATATAGGAAGCAGCTGGGGAAGCCAGGGACTAGAACAAACTGGAAGAGAGAGTAGGGAGGCAATGGATTTAGTCTGCTGGGATACAAATTTTGTGGTGAAGAGGTCAAAGTTTCTAATTGATTCATTCTGTTGCGAAGAGGGTGCATTGGTAGGAGAGGACATGTGGGAGATGATAAGTTTTCTAGGTGAGTTTCCTGCCAATTTTATAGACTCTAAGCAAGGGGAGTGAGTTTTGAAGATTCTTGGCTGATTTCCAGGTGTCGTCACCACTTCCATAGCCTTTCTATCAGATCCAGTACTGCCTTCTGTTCACTGATCCCCAATGTGCAATGATCCTTTTTACTTCCCATTACTATTCACCATTAGTCAGATCTGGTGGAGGTTGTAAATAGTTTTTCCCATATTCCACAGTTTCCTTGAATGAAAATAGCACGGAAGCATGGAAAACATCATGGATTTTCCAGGTTGAGGGAAGTCTGAGTCAGTAGGACACCTTAGATAGTACTTGGAAGATTTCAAAGAGACCTTCTCATTTAGAGGCAAGTTTCTTTGATGGGTAGTTGGTAGATAGGTTCGTTTTTTCTAGCCACACTTTGTCTCCTATTTTCCAAGGTGTGAAGGATTTGTGATGCCGATTTGCCATAATGGTTCTGCTTCGTTCATATGCTGCCAGTGCTTCATCCCTTGCTTTCTCCAATTGGGTCATTCTTTCCTTTAATGCTGGTACAAAGGTCTTGCTGATTTTAGAATAAGTTCTAGGTTCATAGCCCATTATCAGCTTGAATGGTAACTGTTTGGTGGAGGAGTGCACTGCTGAGTTGTGATGAAACTCTGCCATAGGGAGGAGTTCCACCCATTTATGGTTGTCTTGGGAGCAGAAGAGCCTCAGGTAGGTTTCCAACTTCTGGTTTACTTGCTCAGTTTCTCCATCAGTCTAAGGGTGATAGCGCCAGATCATATTGTAGTAGCTTGCCAATTCTTTGGCAAAATGGAGGCGAACTGGGGTCTCCTATCTGAGATGCATTTGTCATGTAGGCTGAAACGTGAAAAAACACAGGTGTAAAAAAGCTTGGCCACCTCCTGTGCAGTGATGTCCTTGTTGCAAGGGCAGAAAATTACCTCCTTTGTAAGCCCATGGTTGATTACGACCATAATGGATCAAATCCCTGAGATGGGGACAATCCAGTGATGAAATCCATGGAGATTTGCTAAAATGGCTGGGTACAATTAGATGTAATGGGCATAGGTGGCAGTGTTGTGGGGTGAGTGTTAACCTTGTTGGCCTGGCAAGTGGCACAGCCAGAGATATACCTGTGTACAAAAATAGCCATCCCTGGCCACCAATAGTCTTTCTCAAGGAGAGAGAGAGTGCAGAACTGTCCTGCATGTCCTCCAGCTAGAGAGAAGTGTATGGAGGATAGCAGAGTATGTCATGCCTCCTCTGGGATGTAGAGATGTCCTTTGAAATAAAGGTTCCCTTCAGAATATGCCCAATCTGAGAGTAGAGAATGTGTGTTATGCTTTTGGTTATTGCGCAACTTAGGACAGAACACATAGTGTGTAGTCCTTCCTGATAGCTATAGAGTGTCCTCTGTGGCGACACTAAGTCCAATAGATGTGGGGGTCTCAAACAAGAGGCAGCACACTCAGGTTTGGATGCAGGCACTACATAAATTGCGTAGATCTAGCTGAGGAGTTATTGTACATGACACTAGAAATATATATACCAACTACAGAGGCTGTGGTCATAGGAATACTTGCCCCAAAAGAGAGATGGGTGGTGGAGGACAGTGTTCATCAAAAAGGCTATGGCTGCACAGATCTAGCTGCGCAGTGATAATCAGGAAGGCAATGTAACAAAGACAGTTCTACTATGCATTTGATGATCAGAAAAGCTATGAGGAAATGATCATCAAAAGATATTAGAATGAGGCAGAGAAAGAGTAAATGGAGTCGTCCTCAAAGGAGGCAAAGATCATATCAGAATAGGAAGTGTAGTCTGAGGAGTGCAAAGAAGTAGAAATTGTAACATTACCCCCTCTGCAAGACTGAGACTCCGACTCAGTACCTTCAAAACCCAAATGGGTCTCCTTTGTTTTTGATGACATGGTCATCGTCTCCATCATTCCAGTACTGACATTTATCGGCCAAGTGTCCCTTTCCTCCACAGGTGGAGCATAGGTTCTGTGGGCAGGCGTTCTGAGAATGTCTGGGGGCATCTCGTTGGCAGTATGGGCAGTGGTAAGATGGGCAGTGTGGTCAGATATGATTGGGCAATCCACCGGAAAAACAGATAACCCTGGGAGGTTTGACTCGTCAAGGGGATGGAGACCTGGGTAAGGGGTTGGGAGTCTTGGGAGTGCTCTTTCTAAAATGGGCAGGGGAGGAGGGGAGTTCATATGTAACCAGGACTTTCTTCTTAGCTTTCCCTTTAGATTTGTGAGAGCTTTTCCGAGACAGAACTGGGGGTACAAGGTGTCTGGGTGGGACAGGTGTTGGGTTCTCAGGAGGGGTAGCCGGGGAGGACAGGAGGTGAAGGATTTTTCCTGCTTCGAAGATCTGTTCCAGCAGTGGTCCTCTGGGCCTGATGATCAGGGGGTTAAGGGCAGCTCGGTGTGGGGAACATTCCTCATACAAGGGGGCATTGGTTGGAGATACAGCATGTTTTGGGTATTTGGTGTCGATGAGGTATTTCTCGCAGTCCTCAGGGTCAAGGGCCTCAATGATGGGTCATAGGTGATACGACTCCGAATAGAATATGATAAAGAAGTAGTTTTGCAGACTGGAAAAGTCTGTCGTGTGGAGGATTGACTCGAGGTTGTGATCAAATGACCAGAACTCTTAAGATGGGGATTCCACCTTAGAGTCTGGGGTTTATATATTCGTCTACTCTATGTGTACATGTTTGGTGATAATACATAAAGGGGAATCATATGATGATAAGGGGAATTTACATGATTGGCTGCTAAGCCGGAGCATATCCTATTGGTAGATAAGGAAGGCATGAGGTGTGACGTCATAGATAAAAGATAAGAGTCTAGAGCATACGTCATAGCACGTGATTGGTCACGTGACTGGTCTAGGCATAGATCACGTGATTGGGGTCACGTGACTAGAAAACGAGAAAAGTTCTAAGTCATAAGTGTCAGTGGTGGGAACATATTTCCTAATGCATAAAGTCGAGAGTTCGAATCAAGTGGAAATCATACGATAGATTATTGCGTTCGTAACACCACCCCCCTTCTATGGTTGAAACACCGGGTCAACCGCAACAGGAATGGTGGGTTCGTCGTGGGGGTTAAATAGACTGAATGTATCGGCAAAGGCCGACCGCGCGAGAGCGTGCGGGTTCAGTTCGTGGAACTGTGTAATCGCTTCCTGTGCGTTACGTAAATTAGAGGCGGGTTCCCATGTCCGTTCTTCGGCTGAGTATCCTGCCCAATGGACTAAATATTCCTTTCGTCGTCCCTTCCAGCGGGAGTCAACTATGTGGTCTACCTCGTATTCCACTTCGAGTTCGTCTGTTACCAGTACCGGGCCTGGTTCGAAAGTGGGTTGTCCGGGTAGTCGGTATAGATAGGGTTTTATCCGGGAGATGTTAACAACCGGGTGAATATGCATAGTGCGTGGGAGTTTCAGCTCAACTGCATTTCTCCCGACGCATCGTGTGATTTTGAATGGGCCAAGCCATTTCTCTGTTAATTTACGTGAAAGGCGTGTTAGGCATAGGTTTTCTGTTGCGAGGAGCACCTCGTCCCCGACTTGGTAGTTAGGTGCTTCCGAGCGGTGCTTATCCGCCTGGATCTTCATTTTGTCCTGGGCCTGCTTCAGGTTGGAGCGTGTGTTCTCCAATATTTTAGAAATATTATTGGTGAGATCATCGGCTGCTGGAGCTTTTGAAGTGCCAGGTTCTATCCCCATCCGTGGAACGTAAGTCCGTGTGACTTCGAACAGGGTCTGTTGGGTTGAAGCCTGCTTCTTAGAATTATAGCTGAATTGAGCGATCGGGAGCCAGTCCAACCACTCCGTTTGTTTCTCGTGACAGAACGTTCGAAGGAACTGTTGGAGATCTCTGATCATCCTTTCTGTCTGCCTGTCCGTTTGCGGGTGAGAAGCCGTGGATAATTTAGGTTTAATTCCGAGGCGTGCGCACAGGTCCTTCATCACTTGTGATGCGAATTGTGGGCCGCGATCAGATACAATCGAACGTGGGATTCCATGATTGGTCCACACGTGTGTTAGATAGAGTCGGGCTGTGTCTAGCGCAGTAACCGACTTCGTACAGGGGATGAACTCGACTTCTTTGCTGAATCGATCAACGACTACTAGCACCGCGTCGAAGTTCTTAGATAGGGGCAGACTTGTGATGAAATCTGCCGAAACATCTACCCAAGGAAGGTTTGGGAGTTCCAGGGGTTCAAGCTTGCCAGCCGGTGGCTTATTGCCTGTCTTGGTGCATTGACACACATCACATCTAGCGACGTAGTCTTTTACATAGGTGACCATTCCTGGCCACTTGTAGTGCCTTCTCAGAAGGGCTGTGGTTTTCTCTATGCCGGGGTGTCCGGCCATGGGGGTGTCATGACAGCTTGTCACAACGTCTCTTCGTAGATCCTCATCTGGTGGGACAAAGATTCTGTTTTTGAGTTGTAGAATCGGGCGTTCCCGATCTTCGGTGTAGCCCTGTTCGTAGAGCTTCTGTACTTTGCTCTCTTTGAGGAGGAGCGTCCTTTCTTGGATTCTCTGCAATAACTTATCGCCTTCATCTTGGACCAGAATGGTAGATCTGATCCGCTCTGGCGGTATCATCAAGACCTGCTTGTTGTCATCTTCTATGCCCTCCATATGATCTTCTCGTCTGGATAAGGCATCGGCTTTTCCCATGGTTGAACCAGCCTTGTGGCACCACACATGGTTAAACCTTGATAAATATTGCGCCCAGCGCGCTTGTCTTCGATTCAGGTCCTGTCGAACCATGAACCATTGGAGATTTTGGTGGTTATTCCAGATCTCGAACTGGTGGTGTGTTCCTTCTAGGTAATGTCTCCATGTCTCCAATGCTCGGATTACGCTCAGGAGTTCTTTATCGGCAACGGGGTAGTTGCGTTCCTGATCGTTCATGGAGTGGGAATAGAAGGCCACGGGATGCCATGCATCCTCCTTTTGGATAGATAAAACTGCGCCTGTCGCGAAGTCCAAAGCATCGCTTTCTAGCCGGAACTGATTGTCTAAATCAGGAAATGCTAGAATGGGGGCAGTGGTGAACGTCGTCTTAAGCGTGTCAAACGCTTCTTGTTGTTTATCGCCCCATAGGAATGGGACGTCTTTCTTGGTTAGGTCATTCAATGGCCTAGCGATGGTTGCGTAGTTGGAGATAAAGCGCCGGTAGAAGTTTGCTAGTCCTAAGAAGCTTCTTACTCCTCGGAGATTCTTCGGCTGCGGCCATTCCAACACTGCTTTTACTTTGGCTTCGTCCATGCGAATGCCATCTTTCCCGACCATCATGCCCAGGAACTCTACTTCTGTGGCATGGAACGTGCATTTTTCTGGTTTGATGAAGAGGTCGTTCTCTTCTAGGTGTGCTAGCACCTTCTTTACGATAGCTTCGTGCTCGGCTAGCGAGTCAGTTTTCGTGAATATCATTAGATCGTCGATGTAGACTACGACGCAGTCGTCCATATCGGCGAAGAGTTTGTTCATCATAGCTTGGAACGTTGCGGGGGAGTTGCATAGCCCAAAATACATTACTAAGGGTTCGTAGGCGCCTCTGAAGCATACGAATGCTGCTTTCCATTTGTCGCCTTCCTTTATGCGCACGTTGTTGTATCCCCAGCGTAGGTCCATTTTTGTAAATAGTTTCGCCCCTTTTAGTTTGTCCACCAGTTGCCCAATGAGCGGGAGTGGGTAATTGTTTTTTACCGTATGCTCATTTAGGTATCGGTAGTCCTGTACCATCCTTTTTCGGCCATCCTTCTTTGGCACGAAGAACACTGGCGACGTCTGAGGGGACTTAGATGGGCGAATGTAGCCCTTACGTAACTGGTCATCTATAAATGCCGAGACTTCTTCTTGTTCGGTGACAGAGAGGGGTATGATCCTTCCTTTCTTTGGTTGGAACGTTTCCTTTAAGTCTACGGCATGGTCCCAGGGTTTTCTAATCGGCATTCTTTCCGATTCTTCCTTTGAGAAGACTTTTAGCCACTTGTGGTAGGGCTTTGGAACCATCTCCTCTAGGGTTTTCTTTTCTGTTTGTGGTGGCGTCTCTAACGCCGCTCGTGCGTGGTAGGCCTCCCAGGCTTCTTCCTGTTCGTCAGCCTCTTCTTCTTCTGTTATACATACACGTCTAGCGTGCTTTTGTTTTTGGCAGGAGGCGGGGCATCGTGTCATTTCTACAGTGCCCTTTTGCCAGTCTATAGTGGGGTTGTGGCGTCGGAGCCACGTGTAGCCTAGTACTAGCGGGATGCTTCCCAGCGTGGTTACTTCGGCCGTCATTGTTTCCGTGTGTCCTTGGAAATCGATCACTATCTCCGTTGAGTGTGTGATGTTTCCGGCGGAGTTCTTTGTTCCGTCCACATTGAACACCGGAATGGGGCGTGGGAGTCTTTTCTTTGGTAGATTGTGCTTTTCTACCCACGCTTGATCTATGAACACTTGGTTTGCGCCGCTGTCTAGCAGGGCTTGTACCGTGTGAAGATCTTTTGAGTTTTCTCCGATTTGGACCGGGAGTTTTATTTCCCTCTTTGGTTGGAGAGACCTGATCATAAGACCGTCTAGGCCTCCTTCCTTTTCTTGTTCTGCAAACATTGCAGCCAGAACTCGCATGTCAATGCCTTCTGGGATCGCCAATACCTTTAGGATAGGTAGGGGCTCTTCTTCGTCTAGAGGGAGGAAACCCTCTTTGAGAAGATTGATGTGACGGCTTTCGGTTAACCGCCTTCCTTTACCACTTTCCATTGTGGGCTCCTCGGATTTAGTTTTATTATTTTTATTTTTGTTAGCGACCTGAGCTCCTAGCTCGATCAGGCCGCCTTCCCTTTTCCCTTGCCCTTTTCTTTGCCCGAGAAGTGGGCGCGGATCTGGGCATAGGACATTCCTTTTAGGTCATCCAGTGACCCTTCTTCTTTCTCGGCTTTCCCCTTTTCTTCCCAAGAGGTGGCGCCGGTTTCTTCCTTGTTGGCCGCCCGGGCCTGTCGTCCTGCTTTGGAGCAGGTTGTCTTGTGATCCCCTTGCCATTTGCACTCATTGCATTTGGGCTTGGGGTTGCGGCAGTCTTTTGCCATATGCCCGTTTTTTCCGCAGGCAAAGCACTTTCCTCCACTGCCGGAGGAGGTTGCGTTAACTTTTCGGTCTCCGCTTTTCTTTTCCTTCTTTTCCCCGAACTGTGAGAACGGGGCTTGAGAAGACATCCGGTACGCTTCTTGATTGCTTCCGATCTCCTGGATCGTCCGCATGGTCGTCATGAGGTCTTGTCCCCTGCGACCTGTCCGGAACATCTCCTTCTTAATTTCTTCTGTTACGTTTTGTTCCAGAAAATAAACGGCATGTCTTGCGTCGCACCCTGATTGCCAGGCCAAGGTGCGGAACTTGGCGAGGAACGTGTATACGTCCTCCTTTCCTTGTTTATACTTATTGAGCTGGATCATAGCCCAATCTTTCTGCAGGACCAGCCTGAAGAGGGTCTCAATGTTGGAACAAAGTTTGTCCCAGACTATGAGTTCTGATTCTCCGTGGGCGAGCTTGTTTAGCTCCATCTCCGCGAAGTAACTTCCTTTTACTCCCTTTAGGCGGGAGAGTACCGCGTATGCCCTGTTCGGGCCATGAGCCAAGTACAACCCTGGGTTGTTGGTGTCCTTGACTGAGAATTGGCGGGGGTTGGCTTCAAGCCATGACCTCATCTTTGTCCACCATTCTTCGAATTTTGCTTTTGACCCGTCGTATGGGCCAGGGTCTGCGAAGATTTCTACCCGATTGCTGCCTGCAACTTCGGGTAGCGTCATATCTCCTCCTTGGGGTGGCATTCCTGCCCAATTACGGAGTCCCATGAACTCCCGCACACATTGGTCTGCTTCTTCCGCAGCGTCCGTGGCTTCTTTTACTTTTTCGGCTAGTGAACCTGCTAGCCTTTCTGCGCGATCTCGATCGGTCCGCAGTCGTGTGATTTCGGCATTTAACGCTGCCATTGCGTTTTCTATTTTCCCAACGGCAATGGTGCCATCGGTGTTGAGGAAGGCGTAGGACATGGCTGGTCTAGGAGCTTCCTAAGTTCCGCCACGCGTCTTTTGTAGAGTCTGAGTTCTTTTCTTTCCCAGCCCTCTATCTCTGCCTTGTCGGCTTTAAACTCTTGCCGGAGGTCGTCGTACTTGTTTTTCCTTTTCAAAAGGAAAGGGTATGGAGAAAATGATATTGCCGACACTTTTTTCTAGTAGTAGTCGACAAAGGAGAAGGGGGAGGTGGTAGGTAACCCGCGTGCTACCTTCCTGAGGTGGTTGCGGGGGCGTAGGTATGGAGTAACGTAATATGGCCCGTTGCGGAGCCTAGGACGATCGAGTCTTTCTTTCCTCGGATCTCCTTCGTAAACCTTGTGCGGTCGTGGTATGACCGGGGCAGGTGTGTGGAACCTTGGCTTCTTGATGGTTCGCACCCTTGGTTGCTCTTCCCAGTGAGCTACTTCCTCTTCTATCAGCTGGGCCGCGACTTCTACCCCTATGAGTTCCCTGACTATCTCCGCGGTGTCTACTCCTCGCGGGATGAGGGTGTTGTTGGGGTCCTGTTCCCCGAACTCGCTTCTCGCCGGGGTACTCCTTATGTCAAACGACGGGCTTCTCCCGAAGATGATCCGTGCTACCCTTGCTGCTGCTACCTCGTCTGGGATGATCCCGGTTTCCCTTTCTCCAGGGATCTCTCTCTCTACTTCTTCGACCTTTACTACCACTGGTCGATCTTCTCCTCGGCTTGTGATGGCCTCTGAAGGCGCACCGAGCTGCTGTGCTACTGGGGATAGGGACACTACTTGGGTTAGTCCTCTATGCGATGTAGCGAAGCCAAGTAGTTCGTTACTTGTGAGGAGGGGGGGAATCTACTACTGGTCTTGAGTAGTAGTCTTTGCAAGCGGGACGGCGTAGTCGAGCTTGATGGATCTTAAGAGTAGTGATACGACTCCGAATAGAATATGATAAAGAAGTAGTTTTGCAGACTGGAAAAGTCTGTCGTGTGGAGGATTGACTCGAGGTTGTGATCAAATGACCAGAACTTTTAAGATGGGGATTCCACCTTAGAGTCTGGGGTTTATATATTCGTCTACTCTATGTGTACATGTTTGGTGATAATACATAAAGGGGAATCGTATGATGATAAGGGGAATTTACATGATTGGCTGCTAAGCCGGAGCATATCCTATTGGTAGATAAGGAAGGCATGAGGTGTGACGTCATAGATAAAAGATAAGAATCTAGAGCATACGTCATAGCACGTGATTGGTCACGTGACTGGTCTAGGCATAGATCACGTGATTGGGGTCACGTGACTAGAAAACGAGAAAAGTTTTAAGTCATAAGTGTCAGTGGTGGGAACATATTTCCTAATGCATAAAGTCGAGAGTTCGAATCAAGTGGAAATCATACGATAGATTATTGCGTTCGTAACAGAAAGTGCTGGGGAGGGATTGGAGTGGGCTCTTTCTTTGTTATAGGTGAGGGCAAGGGACTGTTTCTAATAGAGTTGGAGGAGTGAGGGGAAAGAATCTCCTTTCAAGAATGGGGGGAGTTCAACAAGTCTGGTGTATAGAGCAGGGCACTCAAGGATGGTGACAAAGAGGGTGTTTCTATGGGTGACTGGGAGACAGTGGGCACATATAGGAAGCAACTGTGGAAGCCAGGGACCGGAACGAACTGGGAGAGGGGGTAGGGAGATAATAGATTCAATTTGTTGGGATACGAACTCTGTGGCAAAGAGGTCGAAGTTTCTAATTGATTCGTTTGGTTTCGAAGAGGAGGCATCAGTGGAGGAAGACATGTGTTGGGTGATGAGTTTCTAGGTGAGTTTCCTGCCGATTTTATAGGCTCGGAGTAGGGGTAGGGCATTCTGCAGGTTCCTAGCTGTTTCCCATGTGTCATCGCCACTTCCATAGCCTTTCCATTGGATCCAGTATTGCCTTCTGTTCACTGATCCCCGATGTGCGATGATCCTTTCTACTTCCCATTCCTGTTCTCCATCAATCAGTTCCGGTGGAGGTTGAAAATAGTTCTTCCCATGTTCTGCAGTTTCCTTGAATGAAGATAGCAGGGATGCATGGAAAACATCATGAATTTTCCAAGTTGGGGGTAGTCTCAATTGGTAGGACACCTTGGAGAGTACCTGGGAGATCTTGAAAGGTCCTTCTCATTTAGGGGCGAGCTTCTTTGATGGGTAATTGGTGGGTAAGTTCGTTCCTTCTAGCCATACTTTGTCTTTTATTTTCCAAGGTGTGAAGAGTTTGTGGTGTCAGTTGGCCATAATAGTTCTGTTTCTTTCATGTGCTGCTAAAGCTTTGTCTCTTGCTTTCTCCAATTGAGTTATTCTTTCCTCCAGGGCTGGTATGAAGGTTTTGCCTATCTTAGGGTAAGCTTTTGGTTCATAGCCCATTATCAATTTAAATGGCGACTGTTTGGTGGAGGAGTGCACTGCCAAGTTGTAATGGAATTCTGCCATCGGAAGGAGTTCTGTCCATTTATGGTTGTCTTGGGAGCAGAAAAGCCTTAGGTACGTTTCTAGTTCCTGGTTTACTCATTCAGTTTCTCCATTTGTCTGCGGGTGATATGTGGATGATAGTGCCAGGTCATATTGCAGTAGTTTTGCCAGTTCTTTTGTGAAGATAGAGGCAAATTGGGGGTCCTAGTCTAAGATGCATTTGTCATGTAGGCCAAAACATGGGAAAACACAGGTGTAAAATAGCTTGGCAACTCCTTGTGCAGTGATATCCTTGCTACAAGGACAGAGGATTACCCCCTTTGTAAGCCCATGGTCGACCATGACCATGATGGAATCAAATCCCTGAGATGGGGGCAGTCCAGTGATGAGATCCACAGAGATCTGTTGGAATGGTCAGGTGCAATTTGATGTGATGGGCATAGGTGGCGGTGTCGTGGGATGTGTGTTAACCTTGTTGGCTTGGCAGGTGGCGCAGCCAGAGATATATCTGTGGACAAAGGTAGCCATTTCTGGCCACCAGTAGTCTTTCTCTAGAAGAGAGAGTATGTGAAACTGTCCAGCATGTCCACCTGCATGGGAGGAGTGTATGAATGAAACCAGCGAGTGTTGTGCATCCTCCAGGATATAGAGTTGTCCTTTAAAGTACAGGTTTCCTTCAACATAGGCCCAATCTGAAAGTAGTGAATGTGGGAGAGGGATTTCATTCTGGTACATCCCTTTCAGTGCCATCAGCACAAAGGGGTCAGTTGCAGTTGATTGGTCTATCTTCTCCTTCAGAGCTACATCGAGTGATTTTACGAACAGATCATCCGAGAGGAGGGTTATCAAGTTGTTGTCTTCTGTGGTGTCTATCTCCTCCTTTTTGGATAGGGCGTCGGCTGGCCCCATTTGAGTTCCAGGGATGTGGGTAAATGTAAGATCAAAGTCCTGTAAGAACATCTGCCAGCAGGCATGTCTCCTGCTTAGTTTCCTGCGGGTGCGGAAGTAGGTGAGGTTTTTGTGATCTGTGAGGATCTCAACTGGGTGGGTTGCTCCAAGAAGGTGATGTCTCCAGTCTTCCAGAGCGAAAACTACTGCCAGTAATTCTCGATCATAGATATCATAGTTTTGCTCGGTTTCAGAGAGGGTGGAGGATCAGTAGGAGCACGGGTGATTGTGTCTTTTTGCATTAATACCCCCCCAGTTGCAGTGAGGAATGCATCGGTCATCACGAAATACTATTTTGTTGGGTCAGGGAGTTTAAGTATGGGTTGGGTGGAGAAGATTTCTTTCATTTCATCGAAGGCTCGCTGCCTTCTTCTTGTCCATAACCATGGTTCTTTCTTTTTGGTGAGTTCTACCATTGGTTGTAATTTCTGAAAAAAATTGGAGATGAATCTTTGGTAGAAGTTGCAAAAGCCCAAGAAGGATCGGACTTGTTTGACATTCCCTGGACTGATCCATTCTCTTAGTGCAGAAAGTTTGGTTGGGTCCATTGCTATTTCTCCAGGTTGTACCACCAGTCCTAGGTAGTCCATGCAATGTTGATCAAAGGAGCATTTCTCTATTTTGGTTGAAAGTCCGAGTTCTCTGAGTCATTGCAGGACCTTAAAATTTTGTTCCATGTGGACCATAGGATCACCAGAATGTATTGCCAGATCATTCATATAAACTATGAGCCATCCTTCAGCGATATAATCTCTAAAGGTGTTGTCCATGAAGGCCTGGAAAGTGGCAGGAGAGTTATATAGTCTGAAGAACATAACAGTTGGTTCGAAGAGTCCCATTGGTGTAATGAAGGCAGTCTTCCATCTGTCCTTTGGTTTTATAAGGATGTTGTTATATCCCCACCTTATATCAAGTTTGGTGAAGATGATGGATCCTTTAAGTTTGTCTACCAACCCGGAGATCAGGGGGAGAGGGTAGGCATTCTTGACTGTATGTTCGTTCAGGTATCTGTAGTCCTGGCATGGTCTCAACTTTCCATCTTTCTTGGCAACAAAAAAGAATGGAGCTGCCTGGGGGGATTTAGAAGGTTGTATTTTCCCATTGGCTAGGTGTTCTTCTACAAACTTTTTGCACACTTCTTGCTCAGGCAGGGATAGGGGGTATGCCTTGGCTCACTTAGGGGTAAAGGTGTCTTTTAGGTTTATAGTGTGGTCATAGGATCTTGAGGGGGGGGTTGATCCATCTTTCTGTCTTTGAACACATCTTGGTATTCTTTGTTTGCCTTGGGTAACTCTTTTACTTCTTTCTCCTTTTGTGCTTCCAGTGTGGTAGATATGGTGGTTCTCCTTACTTCCTCTACTTCGTATCTTCGGTTGTGCCTAGTATGGGTTTTGTAATCTTTATGAAACCATAAGTATCTTAGGAGGTATTATTGATCGATGGCCTCCTTGCTATCTCTTCGAGGTCTTTTTTCTTGTCCAGTGATGGTCACCTCTTCAGTGGCCCAGTTTATAAGGGGGTTTTGTTGTCGGAGCCAAGTCATGCCAAGGATAATGTTTTCTTTGCAAGTGGGGAGTACCAGGAAAGTCCGATTTTCTTCTACCCTGTCGATCCACAGGGATAGTTTAGTCTTGTATCAGATCATTTCTGCTTTGTTGTTAGACCCGTCTGCATTGATGGCAAGCAGTGGTTTGGGAAGTTTCTCCAGTGGGTAGTTGTTTCTTTTGGTGAAGTGGAGATTGATAAATGATCCAGTGGCTCCATAATCGATGAGGGCTGATGTGGTTTCGACACTTTTTCCTTCTGTAGTGGACAGAGAAACTGGAATCATCACGTGATCCATGCCTAGACTTGTCACGTGACCAGTCATGTGCTATGATGTATGCTCTAGACTTCTTATTGCTTATCTATGATGTCATATCTCATATCATTCTTATCCTCCAATAGGATGTATGCCGGCTTATCAGCCAATCATGTAATTCCTTCTTATCATCATACAATTTCCCTTTATGTATTATTACCAAACATGTACACATAGAGTAAATGAATATATAAACCCCAAGCTCTAAGGTGGAATCCCCATCTTAAGAGACTTGGTCATTTGGATCAAACCTCGAGTCCAATCCTTCATATGACAAGCTTTTCCAGCTTGCAAAGCTACTTTATCATATCATATTTGGAGTTGTATTGAGGATGATGTTTTCTTTGCAGGTGAGGAGTACCAGGAAAGTCCGATTTTCTTCTATTCCATTGATCCATAGGGATAGCTTAGTTTTATATCGGATTATTCCTGCTTTATTGTTAGATCCATCTGCATTGACAGTGAGTAGTGGTCTGGGGAGTTTTTCCAACGGGTAGTTGTTTCTTTTGGCAAAGTGGAGGTTGATAAATGATCCAGTGGCTCCACAATCAATGAGGGCTGTTGTGGTTTTGATGCTTTTTTCTTTTGTAGTGGATAGAGAAACTGAAATAGATATGGATTTCTCATCATTAGATACCAGTACAAAGGAATAGCTTGGAGCACAAGACATCAATTCTTGGCTCCTTTTTAACTTTGGTTTCTACCCTTGCGATAGTTTCTTCTTCGTCATCCTTGAAGCATTGTTTGAGGATCCTTAGTACCTCATCTTTTGGGATATTTTGAGCTCCCAACTGTTGCACATACTCTGACATTTCATCTCTCTGTTCAACCTCGAGAATTCTTGTTCTGGCTGGGTTGCCTTGTTCTCTTGGAAATGGATTCATTCCTTCTTTTGGAAGTGGATTCATTCCTTCTCTTGAATGTTTCTTTGTGAAACATCCAATCTTGTTGCATATGAAGCATTGTCTTTCCCTAATTTGCTTTGCTTTCTTGTCCCAGTATTCCTTCCTGTTCTTTGGATGGATGCTATCAACATCCATTGCATCTGGATCTCTTTGAGAGATTATTCCTTGCTTGATGCTCCTTATTCTGTTGTCCTGCCTAAAGTGCCTCATAGCTTTCTCCATCCATCCATCTACTGACTTTGGTTCCTTCTCTCCTCCAATAATCTTGTGGACCAAGTGATCAGCCAGTCCCCTCATATAGTACTCGATGAGGGATGGTTGATCCAAAAGCCTGGCTTTGCTTATAAGGAGTCAGAAATCTATGTTGTAGCAGTCTATTGCATCAAGCCCTGTCCCTTTCATTCTTAGGAAGTGTAGTTTGCTCCTGGCATCTGCAGTGGTTTCTTTGTGAGAAAAGGCTTGTTGGAATCATTTGATGAACTCCTTCCAGTTTTCTGCCTTGACAACCCCTTCATGGATGTCTCTTAATTTTGTTTCCACATGCTGCCTTCCCTGACCTTCTGTCATCCTATTTAGGGTAGTTAAGATCTTTTGTTTGTCATTGTATAAGGTGGGGTTCATCTTGAAGTACACATCCATAGCATAGATCCAATACTCTGCTGTCTCCGCTTTTCCATTGAATGGTTTCATACTGTCAAGAATGCCTATTATCTCCCTCTGATCTCTGAGCTAGTGGACAAGCTCAAAGAATCCACCATCTTCATCAAGCTCAATATAAGATGGGAATATAATAATATCCTCATAAAGCCAAAGAACAAATGGAAGGCCGCCTTCATTACATCAATGGGATTCTTTAAATCCATAGTTATGTTTTTCAGATTGTGCAATTCCCCTGCCACTTTCCAAGCTTTTATGGATAATGCCTTTGTTACAGATGCTCTTTTTCATCTCTTTATTCTTTTACTCCATGATGATTTGAACATTAGACTTTTTATATAAGGGAATACCTTCCCACAAAGACAAATGGACTTGTCATATGTTCACTTTCCACATCATGTGACCCTAGTCACATGACTTCTCACATTACTCTCTTTATACAATTATGCTTACACACAAGGGCTAGACCCATATCTTTTATATATGACATCATATGCTTATCCTCCAATAGGATATGATTCATGCTATTGACCAATTATATAAATTCCTCTTATCATTATATGATTTCCCATTATGGTTTATGCACAAACATGTACATAGAAGTAGAGTAGTATATAAACCCTCAGGCAGTAGACTGGATTCCCAGTTTACTTGTCCTCAAGTTTCCCCTCATTCCACTACCCTCTTAAGCCAAGAGTCCTTTAGTCCTTACCAAAAGTTATAGAATTTTTGAGTGTTTCAGCCTTCAGAAATTACATCGCCGAAGGTTGGCTCATAGTCTACATGGACGATCTGGTGATACATTCAGCAGATCCTGTAGTTCATATGAAATGAACCATCAAAGTCCTGCAACAACTTAGGGAGCTGGGACTTTCAGCTAAAGTCAAAAAGTGCTCCTTTGACCAATCAAGCATGAACTATCTTGGATTGGTGGTGCAACCAAGAGAAATAGCAATGGATCCTATCAAGCTCTCTGCAATCAAAGAATGGATCAGCCCAGAAAATGTCAAACAAGTCTGATCCTTCCTGAGTTTCTGCAACTTCTATTGAAGATTCATCCCCAACTTTTCCAAGAAAGTGCAACCACTGGTAGAACTAACCAAAAAAAAGAAAAGTTGGTTATGGTCTAGAAAAAGGCAATGAGCCTTCAATGAAATGAAAGAGATTTTCTTTACCCAACCTGTACTCAAATTCCCAAACCCCACAAAGCAGTACTTTGTTATGACAGACATCTCCCTTACTATCATAGGAGGAGTATTAATGCAAAAGGATACAAATGGAGATCTTCACCCATGCTCCTATAGGTCCTCTACCCTCTCTGAAATGGAACAAAACTACAACATCTATAACAGGGAACTGTTAGCAGTGGTCTTTGCCTTGGAAGACTGGAGACATCACCTCCTAAATGCAATATATCTAGTAAAGATCCTTACAGACCACAAAAACCTCACCTACTTCCACATCCCCAGAAAGCTAAGCAGGAGAAATGCACAATGGCAAATGTTTTTGCAGGATTTTGATCTACCTAAGGGTCGCAAACCTGTCAAAGGACGATGGGTCTATGCAGTTAAAAGTGATGATAGAAGGAAAGCTCG
>JBBPST010000162.1:0-19895 GCA_038093715.1 Austroboletus cf. mucosus | reverse complement strand
TAAGGTGGAATCCCCATCTTAAGAGTTCTGGTCATTTGATCACAACCTCGAGTCAATCCTTCCCGAGACAAGGCTTCTCCAGTCTTGCAAGCTACTTCATTTATTATCTCTATTCGGAGTCGCATCACTACCAATGCCTCCTCTCCACAACAAAATGAATCTGTCAGAAACTTTGATCTCTTTGCCACAGAGTTTGTATCCCAACAAACCAAGTCCATTGCCTCTATACCCTCTCTCCCAGTTTGCTCTGGTCCCTGGCTTCCCCAGCTGCTTCCCATTCATGCCCACCGCCTTCCAGTCACTCACCGAAACACCCTCTTTGTTACCATCCTTGAATGTCCTGCCCTATACACCAGACTCATCAAACTCCCTTCTTTCCTGGAAGGAGAGTTATTTCCCTCGCTCCTCCAGCTCTACCAGAAACAATCACTTGCCTTTACCTATAACAAGGAGAGGGCTCATTCCAACCCCTCCCCTGCGCTATCCTTCAAGGAAGGAATCAATTTTACCCTACACGAAGCCAGGAGCTATGTCCTGCACATGCTATTTGACCAAGGATTCTATTGAGTCATCAACTCCCTCCCCAGATTATCCACACAACCTTACCTGCGACCTATCATTAAAGCACTCGACCCTGAAGATTGTGAAAGATACCTTGCTAGTATCAAATACCCAGAATATGTTGTACTTCCAGCCGATGCTCCCTTGTATGAGGAATGTCCCCCACATCAAGCAGCTCTTAACCCCCCAATCATCGGATCCAAAGGACCACTATTGGAACAGATCTTCAAGGCAGGAAAGATCCTCCATCTCCTATTCTCATCTGCTACACCCCCGGAAAACCTTGCACCAGCCACACACAGACACCTCATACCCCCAGTTCTGTCTCAGAAAAGCACTCACAAGCCTAAGGGCAAGGCTAATAAGGAGATCCTGGTCTCGTTCGGACTCTCCTCCTCCTCTACCCATCCTGGAAAGAGCTCACTCAAGACCTCCGACCCCCTACCCAGATCACCTTCCCCACTATGACAAATTAGACCTCCCAAAGTCATCTGCTTCTCCTGTGGATCTCTTGACCACATTTGACCCCACTGCCTATCCTATCAATGCCCATTCTGCCAGCATTATGCTCCAGGACACTTCCAAAACTCATGTCCCCGAAACTGTTGCTCAACCTGCAGAGGGAGAGGACACCTGGATGAAGAATGTCAGAATTGGAACAATGGAGACAATGACAACATTGTCGAAAATGAAGGAGACCCTCTCGGATTTTGAAGGTACTGAGTTGGAGTCTCAGTCTTGTGATGGGGGTAATGTTACAAATTCCACCTCTTTGTGCGCATCAGACTAACTTTTCCTTTCATCTATGATTTTTGCCTCTTTTGAGGATTATTCTATCTATTCCTTTACAGCCCCTTTTTGATGATCAGTTCCTTTCATCGCTTCCTTGATCATCAGTCTGCAGTTGAACTGCCTTCCTTTATGTATAGCTTCTCTGATCATCTCTGCACAGCTAGATCTGTGCAGTATTGCTTTTCTGATGGACACTGCCCTCCACAGCCTATCTCTCTCTTGGGGTGAGTATTCCTATGACCACAGCATTAGTACTTTGTATATATACCCCAGTGCCATGTACAATACTTCCTAGCTAGATCTACGCAATTCATGTAGTGCCTACATCCAAACCTGAGTGCATTGCCTCTTGTTTGAGACTCACATACCCACTAGACTTAGTGTCGCCACAGAGGACACTCTATAGCTATCAGGAAGGACTACACACTACGTGTTCTGTCCTAAGTTATGTGCAATAACCAAAAGCATAACAGATTGGTCAGATACATAGAGTCCAGGCATACTCAGACTATAAAATTTGTACTTATCATTTGGAAATGACAGCTACCATTTGGCTCACACCATTACCATCTGGGACCATCTCCCTCCACTGTTTATACTATCTACAAGACTGAACCACCAGTCTCTACCACTACTCGTGAACTCACGCTCTACACTGACAACTACAGACACTCAGAACTCCGGAATTCTGAATAGTCCTTTGGTGTGCCTAACGACTTTGCCCTGGTCCCATTTCCTTATGTCTAGAGTCCCTCCTATTTACTCCCTACACAAACTTGGACACTATAGGGTGGTCAGGACTATCAGGATACCTGGTACCAAGTCCACTCACCCACCTTTCTGTCTTTAAAACTGGAGCCCACTGTGAGGGACTTCAACAAGGGTTCTAAACAAAGTCTTTGGCCAACATATTGTTACCCTTGGCCTGGGTAAGGTCAAGAGTAGCCACAAAAGGTGGTCGAGGGTTCAAGGGAGCTACGGATCCGTGAGGACTCTCATAGGTTCAAAGGGAGGATGTGGTTCCATATGGACACTCGACGTCATTCGAGGGCAAGTCAGGGATCCCGGAGGGACTCTCACTGACAGTCAAGGGAGCAGCAGGAGATGCCTGCTGGTTCAAGGGAAGTCAAGGGAGCACCCACTCAATAGTAGGGTGAGGACTGAGGGACCAAGGACAATCGATGTAGAAGGTAGATTGCGGAGGTGAAAGTTAAAGGATACATCGAGGGTATCTAGGGTTTATATAGAGGGGAATCAAGTTAAGGGTAGGTCGGAATAGAGAAGATATGTCAGCGATGGAATGCGATGGAATCGCAAAGAAGCGGACATATTACGGATGGTAAGTAAGCATGCATGAGTAATGCATGGGTAAGAAAAGAGGGACGTGTCAGCGTCTTAGTAATACAACTGTATGTGAGTCATACTAAATAGGTAAGCGAAGATGACAAAGCAGGAAGGTGGGAAGAAAGAGAAATAGGGGCCTGTTAAGTCGTAACATTATCCTCGTTGTACAATTGAATCCTCGATAAAAATCAAGGTGAGCCACATGGGGAACCAGTGATGTTACCCCAGCCAGTGCTGTCGATGATTGAGTCATTGTAGTCGTAATCCTCTACCGGGGGAGGAGTGGGTAACCGGGGGCAGGTGTTACGCTTTTGATTATTATGCGTAACTTAGGACGGAACACGTAGTGTGCAGTCCTTCCTAATAGCTATAGAGTGTCCTCTGTGGCGACACTAAGTCCAATGGAATATAGGGGTCTCAAACAAGAGGCGGCGCACTCTGGTTTGGATGCAGGCACTACGTGAATTGCGTAGATCTAGCTGGGGAATGTAGTACATGACACTGGGAATATATATACTAACTACTGAGGCAGTGGTCATAGGAATACTCGCCCCAAAAGAGAGATGGGCTGTGGAGGACAGTGTTCATCAGGAAAGCTATGGCTGCACAGATCTAGCTGCGCAGTGATAATCAGAAAGGCGATGTAACAAAGGCAGTTCTACTGCGCATTTGATGATCAGGGAAGCTATGAAATGATCATCAAAGATATCTTAGAATGAGGCAGAAAAAGAGTAAATGGAATTGTCCTCAAAGGAGGCAAAGATCATATCTGAATAGGAAGCATAGTCCGAGGAGTGTAAAGAGGTGGAAATTGTAACAGCGGGGGCGATGATAAACCGTATTGCAAGGTTGAATTGAAAGGGGACAAGAGCCAGAACTTGATGACTGGGAGGAGCAAGAGAATCTATGGGAGATGGGAAATGACAGGGAAGGAGAGATGAGAGGTGTGGGGGAGTGACAACAGGAGGGGCATGTTCCTTGGGTATGTTCTGGGGCAGGGTGGTGGCAGTATGGACATTCATACATGGTGCAATAGACCCGAGTATGTCCGAGATGTCTGCAGATAAAGCAAGACTCATGGTAGCGGGGGTGGTTGGATGCAAGAGTGGTAGTGCCATTATTGCCAGTCCAGTAGTTTTCTGTGCGTTTCAAGGCAGTGACCTCTTCTGGAGTGAGGGGGGATGAGGAGGCAGAGGGGGTGGTTGCCATGGATGTCATCGGGAAAGGGAGATTTAGTTCTCGCACGTACCACGAGACGTCATCTAAAAAGTTGGTCATCTCGAGTTGGTGCATGAGTTGCACGAGGTCTTCCTCCATAGATCGTTGGAGGTTGTGGAGGAGTAGGTTCCATAATGCTTCACTAGCGTAAAGAGGGGAGTTCTGGGTGATCAAGCCCAAGCGGGAGTTGGTGAGAAAGATACAGTAGAGGAGGAGGAACGGAGAGTTCATGTCGGTGTGGGCATTGATGGTAGTGGTGTGGTGTCTGTTTTGAAGGGTATGGATCGTGTCAAGGACTTGACTATCGGGGAGGGGTTCTGGGCGAAGAGGAAGAGCAAGAGGGGGAATGGGAATGGACAGAATGGGACGAGCGGAAAGTCTTTGTGCGAGAGGAACGGTGGCAATGGATGTGGGGGGTACTGGGGGAACATATGTTGAGGGAGAGAGGTATTCCTCATTGTTGGCTGTGGTGTTCCAGCCGGTTTCAACAATGTCGGAGGAGGTATGCTCGATGAGGGGAGTGCGGTTTTCAGCAGGAGAGGAGGTAGGACCGATGGACATGTTGGAGAGGGATATGCAGTTTATCGGTGACATTGTTTATAGTCCTTGAGTGCAGACTTTGAATGAAATAGGTTCCTTTCGGGTTCCCAAGAGTCTTCTTCTGCCGTATATCCCTTCCATCGGATCAGGAAGAAACGGGAGGACGGGGGTCTGTGGTGTCGTAATATCTTTTCAATTTCATATTCCTCTTCCCCGTTGATAAGATCAGGTGGAGGGGAAGGGAAGTTTGGACCATGTATGGGGTTTTTGTGATAGGGAGATAAGAGAGAAGCATGGAAGACTGGGTGGATCTTCCAGGTGCATGGGAGTCAGAGTTCGTAGGTGATAGGGAATAAGACCTTCGTGATAAGGAAAGGTCCTTCTCTTTTTGAAGCAAATTTGGGGTCGGCAACCTGTCATTTCAGGTTTTGAGGTGAAGGAGTGGCGAGTTCGGGATGCCATGACTTGTCATGCAAGTTCATGGGAAGCTAGTGCTTCGTTTCGTGCGGCAGTGAGGGATTTCAAGCATGTTTCTAAGGCAGGGATGTTGGAATCGCGTATGACTGGAGGAAGAGCATGGGGTTTGTATCCCATCATGAGATAGAATGGAGTCTGTCCGGTGACAGAGTGGGTTTGGTGGTTATGGGCAAATTTGGCATGGGGAATGAGGTCGGACCAAGACGTGGGGTTACTTCCACAGAAGATGCGGAGATAGGTTTCCACTTTTTGATTTACTTGTTCGGTTTCACCATCAGTCTGTAGGTGGTAAGCAGTGGAGAGGGCAAGGGAATATCCAAGAGCTTTTCTGAGTTCTTTGGCAAAGGAGGAGGCGAATTGGGGACCACAGTCAGAGATAATTTTATTGTAAAGTCCAAACCTGAGGTAGACTTTGTGGAAAAAGAGTGTGGCAACTCCTTCAGTGGTGATGGTTTTCTTAGTGGGGCAAAGAATTACCTCCTTTGTAAGTCCATGGTTGACCACGACCAAGAGAGTGTCAAAGCCCGAGGAGGGGGGAAGGTCGGTGATAAGATCGCAGGAGATCTGTTGGAAGGGTCGGGTGCAGGTGGATTTGATGGGGGTGAGGGGGGGTACCGTAGGGTGTGTGTTAGCCTTGTTCTGTTGACAAGAGGCACAACCTTCGACATATTTGCGTACATATTGTGCTAGACCAGGCCACCAAAATTCAGCAGCAATGAGCTGGCGGGTTTTGAGGTAGCCGGGATGACCGGCGGTAGCGTGGTCATGGCACTGTTGGAGGATGGAATGTCGAAGGGTGTCGTCAACAGGGACATAGACACGTCCTTGGTAGGTGAGGACATCGACAGTAAATTGCCAGTCAGAGAGTCGGGAGCAGAATGCAGGGGGAATTGTTCCATCGAAGGACTGAAGTATCTTGGTGACAATAGAGTCATCCTTGGAGTGGGAGGCAATAAGGTCGTGGAGGGTGAGGTCAATGGAACAAATAAAAAAGGAGGGAGGAAGGAGTACTACTCTGTTGTTATCCCCTTCTAGGGGAGCAAGGTTGGGGCGACGTGACAGAGCATCGGGGCCTGCGAGGTTCTTTCCAGGTACATGTACCATGGTGAGATCAAAGTCAGTGAGGTCGAGGAGCCAACGAGCTTGTCAGCGGTTCAAAGTTTGGGCTGACTGGAAGTAGGTCAGGTTCTTGTGGTCAGTAAAGACCTGGATCAGGTGGGAGGTGCCATGGAGATAGTGTCTCCAGGCTTTCAGGGCTTGGATGATCGCAAGGAGTTCATGATCATAGATATCGTAGTTCCGTTCGGCGGGGGAGAGGGAACTGGAGAGGTAGGAACATGGGTGCCAATCACCATTGGTATTGGTTTGGAGGAGGATAGCTCCAGTGGTGAACTTGGAGGCGTCAGTGGCGATGGCGAATGGGGCAGAGAGGTCAGGGAGACGGAGGACGGGTTTTGAGAGGAAGAGTGATTTCAGGTTATCAAACAATGTTTGACAAGAGTCACTCCATTGCCAGGGAGAGGTTTTCTTTGTAAGGTCTATGAGGGGTCAGGCGATACGGGAGTAATCAGGGATGAAGCGTCGATAGAAGTTTGCAAATCCAAGGAAAGATTGAACATCTCTGAGTTTCTGGGGGGTAGGCCAGGATGCGATGCCGTCGAGCTTGACGGGGTCCATAGTGAGCTGACCTGGTTTAACAATCATGTCCAGATATTCAACTTCAGGTGACGCAAATTTGCATTTCTCAAGTTTGAGGTGAAGGTCGAGTTCCTTTATTCGTTGGAGGACGCGCTTCATCCATTCGGTGTGTGTCTTCTCATCGGGGGAGAAGATAAGGAGGTCGTCCATGTAAATGACTAGCCATCCTTCGGCGATCATATCTCGGAAGGAGTTATTCATGAACTGTTGGAAAGTGGTGGGGGAGTTGGTGAGACCGAAGAACATAACGGTCGGTTTGAAGAGGCCTTTGTGGGTGATAAAGGCTGCCTTCCATTGGTGGCCGTCTTTGATGTGTACATTGTTGTATCCCCATTGGACATCAAACTTGGTGAAGAGTTTGGTGTCTTTGAGCTTGTCGATGAGGTGAGAGACGAGGGGAAGGGGGTATGCATCGCAGACAGTGTGTTCATTGATGTAACGGTAGTCCTAGCATGGACATAGACCACCATCCTTCTTTTTGACAAAGAAGAAGGGGGAGGCTTGGGGGGAGTTTGAGGGGCAGATCTTTCCACTTTTGAGGTTTTTGTCAAGGAATGCCTCAGTAGCAGTTCTCTCATCCGGGAAGAGGGGGTAGATTTTTCCGGCTTTCAGGGAGAATGAGTCATCCAGATTGATTTTGTGGTCATAGGGTCGAGAGGGGGGTATGTGTTCGGTGGCTTCTTTAGAGAAGACCAAAATGTAGTCAAAGTATTCTGGAGGTAGAGTAGTTTTGGGTTTGGCGAGTTCTGCTGCCATGGCGAGTTCCGTGGCAGTGGTGAGTTTGGCGATTCGAGGGTCACCCAGGGGAATGTGTCAGGATCCAATCCTCATGATGTGGTGGAGTTTTCGGTTGTTGATGGCACAAATCAGATAATCTCGTTCTGGTTCGTAGTCAAGATACTTGTAAAGCCGAGCATCACGGATAGAGTCGACGTTGACATGTTGAGGGGGCTGTGGGGAGGGTCGGTATTGTTGGAAACGAGTCTCGAAGTGTCGGAGATCCTCGTTATGGAGAGAGTTGAGTTCTTTGGATTGGTCGGTGGACTCCTCAATAGAGATGGTCTGGGCAGACCAATTGATGGAGGGGTTGACATCCTTGATCCAGGGGAGACCTAGGATGACGTTCTGGTGGCCACAGTCCATCACGTAAAGTGTGACTTTGTGGGCGAGTCCTTGGACAGAGACGAAGAGTTCAGAGGTGAAATGAATGCCTCCTTTGGTTGTGAGTTGTGAGTTGACATTGGTGATGCAGAGAAGAGAGGAGTGTTGGGTGGTGGGGAGTTGGTGCTTCTTTACAAAAGCCCAGTCTATGCAGGAGACATCTGCTCCGCTATCGATGACAGCAGTGGTGTCGACGGTTTTCAATGTGCGTGAGGGTACGATGAGTTGGAGAGGAATCAGCATCATATTTGGAATAGTAGGTACTGTTACAGCGGCACATTGTCTAGGAGCTTCTTGCATCGATCGAGAGCACCGTTTCAAAAATCCTTGGAGAAGTTGACCTGGTTGACTTTCAGGTTGTCCTCCTCGTCCTTGGTGATCTCTTGGACTTTCGTCCGTTTCTTTGGTTGGGTGGTCGAGAAGGTCGGACACGAGTTGGTGCAGTGTCCTTTCTGCCTACAGTGAAAGCAGAGGCCTTCTTTGAAGCAGCGTTCACGCTCTTCATCGGTAAGTCGGAAGGGACGAGAGATTGAATCTACGTCCATGGCATTGGGGTCATGCTCTTTAGGCATGTTCAAGGTGGTAAAGTGTTGGTAGGGGAGGGGGTGTCGTCATTGGTTAGTGACGTCCTTGGCCAGGTCCCATTGGTTTTGAAACAAGATAGCCTTTTCATACCACTTGGCAATGGTGGTGGGTACGGTTTCCTTGGACAGGATGCGTTCCATGAGGCGGGTGGGGAGACCTGCTTGATAGCACGAGATTAGGACTTGTTCGTCAATGATGGCAGAGAGTTGGATGTTGTTTTGGAATTGGGAGTTATACCTGAGGAGTGCCACTCCCCAAGTTTTCTTTGCTTCCTTGGAAGCCTGGTGTGTCTGGAGCCAGATGATGGCATTGTTTTGAGATTCCTGGTGTTCGAAGTTGGCGTTGAATGCCTTGATGAAGTCCTCTATCGTCCCAAAGGTAGGGGGAGAGGTCGAGAGGCATTTGCTGTGGTAGAGAGCAGACCATGATTGTGCTGAGCCTTCTGTCATGAAAGAGAGGGTGAAGATAACCTTCTTCGTGTCTGAGATATAGATGTGTTCGTTGATAATCAAGTAGGTTTGGACCATTTCAAGCCAGGCTTTGGCTTTTGAGAACGACCCATCAAAGGCAAAGGGGGAGGCGATTCTGAGCTCAGCAAGCTTGGTGGTGGTACTTCCAGACATGGCTGGTGGAAACCCAAATGGAGGTTGGGGTTGAGTGATGGTGGGTGGTGATGGTGGGGTCGGGGGTCTGGGGATGTTCAAGCTATGTGCTAGGTGATGCGCAAGGTTGAGGTCGTGAGATGGACCTGGGATCAGGATATCCTTGTCAAGAGAATCAGTGGCAAGGTGTTCTTCTGAGTCAGAGACGTTGGTGGGTTCAGGTGATGGTTCCCTGTACGATTGGTTATCAATACGGGATCTAGGGTTCTGGGGGCGTCTGTGCGAAATGGTGGCGATACGCGATGGTAGCCAATCAAGAGGAACTTTGACCTTTTGTTACGCTTGGCCTGGATAAGGTCAAGAGTAGCCGCAAAAGGTGGTTGAGGGTTCAAGGGAGCTACAGATCCATGAGGACTCTCGTAGGTTCAAAGGGAGGATGTGGTTCCATATGGACACTCGACGTTATTCAAGGGCAAGTCAGGGATCCCGGAGGGACTCTCACTGACAGTCAAGGGAGCAGCAGGAGACACCTGCTGGTTCAAGGGAAGTCAAGGGAGCACCCACTCAACAGTAGGATGAGGACTGAGGGACCAAGGACAATCGATGTAGAAGGTAGATTGCGGAGGTCAAAGTTAAGGGATACATCGAGGGTATCTAGGGTTTATATAGAGGGGAATCAAGTTAAGGGTAGGTCGGAATAGAGAAGATATGATGCGATGGAATCGTGAAGAAGCGGACATATTACGGATGATAAGTAAGCATGCATAAGTAATGCATGGGTAAGAAAAGAGGGACGCGTCAGCGTCTTGGTAATACAACTGTATGTGAGTCATACTAAATAGGTAAGCGAATATGACAAAGCAGGAAGGTGGGAAGAAAGAGAAATAGGGGCCCATTAAGTCGTAACACATATCACCACTTTGAAATCAAAAATTTACTTGCAGAGTTTCGGAATCTTGACATCTCTAACAGCTCCAACATTCTAATACTAGTATCACCTTGCAACACATAACACAACAATTCCAGCCTCCTTAAGATCTCCTCTTTTGGTGATCTCCTGCCATTAGAAGAAGATCCTATTACAGAGGCCAAGAAAGCCTGTCATTCCAATTGGCTGGCATTTCCAACATTTCATCTCAGTTCCTTGCTTCCATTTATCAACATGCAGCCACCAGAGCCTATTATTGCTTCTGACGTTATGGAACTGAGCTTTGGAAGGCTGATTCCCAGAGCATTCATACATTCCACTCCTGGAGTTGCTAGACAGAAGAGGAACAACTCGGAGTCTTGAAGAGAATCTCCATCACCTTTAACACCAACATCATCTTCCCCATCAGCATCTCTCTCATTCCTACTTTACTCATCACCTACCATTGAATGCTTTCCAGACTTGAGAAGTCCGGACCACTCTTCCTTGATCGACACCAATCTTGATCAGACTTCTATCACTCCATCCACACCTTCACCACCACCACCATATATCGGTCAGCATCACTCTCCAGCTCTACCTCCACCAAATGTTACAATTTCCACTTCTATGCACTCCTCGGACTACGCTCCTTATTCTGATATGATCTTTGCCTCTTTTGAGGATGACTCCATTTACTCTTTCTCTGCCTCATTCTGATATCTTTGATGATCATTTCCTCATAGCTTTCCTGATCATCAAATGTGCAGTAGAACTGCCCTTTGTTACCATCGCCTTCCTGATTATCACTGTGCAGCTAGATCTGTGCAGCCATAGTCTTTCTGATGAACACTGTCCTCCACTGCCTATCTCTCTTTCGGGGCAAGTATTCCTATGACCACAGCCTCTGTAGTCAATATATATATTCCTAGTGTCATGTACAATACTCCTCAGCTAGATCTATGCAATTCACGTAGTGCCTGCATTCAAACCTGAGTGTGCTGCCTCTTGTTTGAGACCCCCACATCTATTGGACTTAGTGTCGCCACAGAGGACACTCTATAGCTATCAGGAAGGACTGCACACTACGTGTTTCGTCCTAAGTTGTGCACAATAAACCAAAAGCATAACACCAAAGCTATCTACACCAATGGCCAACCCTGTTAAAATGCTGCTCCAGAATACTCAGAATGCTTCAAAATTTGATGGCAAAACTCCGTCCTTGCTCCCTAGATTCCTGGAAGATGTTGAGGAGCTCAGCACTGCTACTGGCATTACTGAAGTGCAAATGATTTGGGCTTCCATTCGGTATGCAGATCTTGAAGAGTCCAAAGTATGGGAGCTTCTTGATGAAGCCACAGCTGCTCCAGCAAGCTAGGAGGGGTTCACGAAGGCTGTAATGGATCTCTACCCCAGTTGCAAAGGCACTAACCGATACTGTCACTGTTACGACTTAACGGACCCCTATTTCTTTTCTTCCCACCTTACTGCTTTGTCATCCTCACTTACCTATTTAATATGACTCATCTACAGTTGTATTACCAAAGATGCTGACACATCCCTTTCTTCTTACTCATGCATTACTCATGCATGCTTACTTACCATCCATAATATGTCTGCTTCTTCGCGATTCCATCGCATTCCATCGCTGACATATCTTCTCTATTCCGACCTACCCTTAACTTGATTCCCCTCTATATAAACCTTAGATACCCCTTAACTTTGACCTCCGCAATCTATCTCCTACATCAATTGTCCTTGGTCCCTCAGTCCTCACCCTACTGTTGAGTGGGTGCTCCCTTGATCTCCCTTGAACCAGCAGGTGTCTCCTGCTGCTCCCTTGACTGTCAGTGAGAGTCCCCCTGGGATCCCTGACTTGCCCTTGAATGACATCGGGTGTTCATACAGAACCACGTCACCCCTTCAAACCTATGAGAGTCCTCACAGATCCATAGCTCCCTAGAACCCTCGACCACCTTTTGTGGCTGCTCTTGACCTTATCCAGGCCAAGCGTAACAGTCACACTGATATCCTATACCTAGTCCAGGAGTACCAGGCTAAACTAATACATGCAGGTAAATATGCAATGATCTTCTAGACTGAGGGAATGTGCATTTTGTAATAACTCCTCTCACTTCATGAATAGATGCCCCCATGTAAATGGATACCTCCAATTGAAGAAGGTGTCCCAAGGTACAGATGGTCAGATATACCTCCTGTTACGACTTAACGGACCCCTATTTCTTTTCACCCTATTGCTTTGTCATTCCTGCTTACCTATTTAGTATAACTCGTCTACAGTTGTATTACCAAGATGCTGACACGTCCCTTTCTTTCTTACTCATGCATGCTTACCTATCATCCATAATATGTCCACTTCTTCACGATTCCATCGCATTCTCTCGCTGACATATCTTCTTCATTCCAACCTATCTTTAACTTGTTCCATCTCTATATAAACCCTAGATACCCTCGATGTATTCCCTAACTTTGACCTCCGCAATCTACCTCATACATCGATTGTCCTTGGTCCCTCAGTCCTCACCCTACTGTTGAGTGGGTGCTCCCTTGATTTCCCTTGAACCAGCAGGCGTCTTCTGCTGCTCCCTTGACTGTCAGTGAGAGTCCCTGGCTTGCTTTTGAACGACATCGAGTGTCCATATGGAACCACATCCTCCCCTCGAACCTACGAGTGTCCATATGGAACCACGTCCTCCCCTCGAACCTATGAGAGTCCTCTTGATCCATTTCGCACAGATGCTTTCAAAACCCTAGACCCCGTATCGATAACCGATTGTACAGGGAACCATCACCTGAACCCACCGACATCTCTGACTCGGAAGAACACCCTGCCACTGATTCTCTTGACGAGGATATCCTGATTCCAGGTCCATCTTACGACCTTGACCTTGCTCATCACCTAGCACATAGCTTTAACATCCCCAGACCTCCAACCCCACCGACCCCACTGACCATCACTCGACCCCAACCTCCATTTGGGTTTCCACCAGCCATGTCTGGAAGTACCACCACCAAGCTTGCTGAGCTCAGAATCGCCTCCCCCTTTGCCTTTGATGGGTTGTTCTCAAAAGCCAAAGCCTGGCTTGAGACAGTCCAAACCTACCTGATTATCAATGAACATATCTACACCTCTGACACGAAGAAGGTTATCTTCACCCTCTTCTTCATGACAGAAGGCTCTGCATAATCATGGGCTGCTCTCTACCGCAGCAAATGCCTCTCAACCTCTCTCCCTACCTTTGGGACGATAGAGGACTTCATCAAGGCGTTCAATGCCAACTTCGAACACCAGGAGTCTCGGAACAATGCCATCATCTGGCTCTAGACACACCAGGCTTCCAAGGAAGCAAAAGAAACTTGGGGAGCGGCACTCCTCAGGTATAATTCCCAATTCCAAAACAATGTCCAACTCTCCGCCATCATCGATGAACAAGTCCTAATCTTGTGTTATCGAGCAGGTCTCCCTATCCACCTCATGGAATGCATCCTGTCCATGGAAACCGTATCTACCACCATCTCCAAATGGTATGAAAAGGTGATCCTATTCCAGAACCAATGGGACCTGGCTAAGGATGTTGCTAATCAACGACAACACCCCCTCCCCCACCGACATTTCACCACCTCGAACACACCTAAAGAGCATGACCCCGATGCCATGGACATAGATTTCATCTCTCGTCCCTCTTGACTCACCGATGAAGAGCGAGAACGCTGCTTCAAAGAAGGCCTCTGCTTTCATTGCAGGCAGAAAGGACACCGTACCAACTTGTGTCTGACCTTCTCGACCACTTAACCCAAGAAATGGATGAAAGTCCAAGAGATCACCAAAGATGAAGAAGACGATCTGGAAGTCAACCAGGTCAACTTCTCCAAGGATTTTTGAAACGGAGCCCTCGATCGATGCGAGAAGCTCCTAGACAATATGCCACTGTAACAGTACCTACTATTCCCTATATGATGCTGATCCTTCTCCAACTCGTCGTACCCTTGCACACATTGAAAACAGTCAACACCACTGCTCTCATCGATAGTGGAGCAGATGTTTTCTCCTCTCCGCATCACCAATGTCAACGAACAACTCACCAGCAAAGGAGCTGTTCGTTTCACCTCTGAACTCTTCGTCTCTGTCCAAGGACTTGCCCACAAAGTCACACTCTACATGATGGACTGTGGCCATCAGAACATCATCCTAGGTCTCTCCTGGCTCAAGGATGTCAACCCCTCCACCGACTGGTCCGCTCAGACCATCTCTATTGAGAAGTCCATCAACCAATCCAAAAAACTCAATTCTCTCCATAACAAGGATCTCTGACACTTCGAGACCCATTTCCAACAGTACTGACCCTCCCCACAACCCCCTCGACATGTCAATGTTGACTCTATCCATGACGCTCAGCTCTACAAGTACCTTGACTACGAACCAGAACGAGATTATCTGATTTGTGCCATCAACAACCGAAAACTCCACTGCATCATGCAGATTGGATCCCAACACATTCCCTTGGGCAACCCTTGAATCGCCAAACTCACCACTGCCATGGAACTTGCCATGGCAGCAGAACTTGCTAAACCAAAGACTACTCTACCACCAGAGTACTCTGATTACGCTTCGGTCTTCTCCAAGGAAGCCAACAAACACGTACCACCCTCTCGACCCTATGACCATGAAATCAATCTGGACAACTCATTCTCCCCGAAATTTGGAAAGATCTACCCCCTCTCCCCAGATGAGAGAACCGCTACCGAGGTGTTCCTTGATGAGAACCTCAAAAGTGGAAAGATCTGCCCATCAAACTTCCCCCAAGCCTCCCCCTTCTTCTTCGTCAAAAAGAAGAATGGCGGTCTTCGTCCATGCCAGGACTACCGCTACGTCAATGAACATACTGTCCACGATGCATACCCCCTTCCTCTCATCTCTGACCTCATCGACAAGCTCAAAGACACCAAACTCTTCACCAAGTTTGATGTATGATGGGGATACAACAATGTACACATCAAGGATGGCCACCAATGGAAGGCAGCCTTAATCATCCACAAAGGCCTCTTCGAACCGACTGTCATGTTTTTCGGTCTCACCAACTCTCCCGCCACCTTACAATAGTTCATGAACAACTCCTTCCACGATATGATTGCCGAGGGATGGCTTGTTATTTACATGAATGGCCTCCTCATCTTCTCCTCCAATGAGAAGACACACACTGAACAGACGAAGCACATTTTAAAGATAGAAAGGTGGGTGAGTGGACTTGGTACCAGGTATCCTGATAGTCCTGACCACCCTATAGTGTCCGGGTTTGTGTGGGTAGCAATTAGGTTCACCCCAGAGGGACTCTATATTCAAGGGAATGAGACCAGGCCAAAGTCGGAGGCGCACCAATGGACTATTCGGAAGTCTGGAGTTCTGAGCGTCAGTAGTCCGGAAGTCTGGAGATGTCGGTATAATGCGTGAGATTGTGAGTAGCGGTAGAGACTGGTGGTACAGTCTTGTTGACGGTAAAACGGTGGAGGGAGATGGTTCCAGACAGTGATGGTGTGAGCCAAATGGTAGCTGTCATTTTCATATGACAAGTACAAAATATATAGTCTGAGTATGCCTGGACTCTATGTACCTAACCAATCAAGGAACCATTGGAAATAACGAAGAAAGAAAGAAAGAAAGTGACCAATGTAAGTGGATATAATAGACCACCCGGTGTTCATAAGTAAGTCCAAGATGAGTCTGGAACAAGTCTGGTGCAAGTCTGGTGCAAGTCCGATGTAAGACTGGGATAAGACTGGTGTAATTGTGGTCTTTACTAGCAAACAGTAACTTTCAAAATGATAAGTAAAGAGTCAATAAAAGAAAAGAAAAGATCAAGTAAAAGGGGTGATAAGCGTGTAGCAGTGCACCAGTCTCCACATCTCCTAGGGACTTGAAAACTGACTGTCCCCAGTCAGGTTACATGAGCATGAGAAAGACATCAACAATTATCAGACTTGGGCAAAGTGTGCTCCCCCGGTCTTCATCTACATCCATCCATCCCCTCAGCATGTCCCAAAAATTGATGCAATCCAAGATCAACCAATACCAAGGCCTTTCCAACGCTGGCATGGTCCATTACCAGGCGATCTGCAAGAAGTTCCGGGAAGCTACCTGCCACATCTTGGACATTGTCCCAGATGACAAGGAGGAGCTGGAGGAGGACATCAAGATATGGATGAGGACCTTCAAGAAGGCATTGGTAAGTCCCGTCCAATTCTCCAACCTTATCACCTCATCTTTGCAGGCGGCATGGAAGTCCGGTTGGGTAGAAGCGGACCAGCTTGATCTGGACATCAAGCTGGATGAAGAGGCTGCGCAGGCATTTGTGGAAGGGGAGATAGTGAGTGCAGAGTGGGTGGATTGGTTCAAGGAGGATGATGAGAAGAAAAGGGAGGAGGAGGAGAAGGCGGCCGAAGAAAATGCCAGAATGGAGGTAGAGGTCAGGGAGGTCAGACCCAGAGGATCAGAGACGCGCGCCCTGTCAATGAGCACACCATCCGTGGCCTCTTCTGGCCAAAAGGTAAGTCCATTTCTGGTCTTCATTCACCCCATTTATCATTCCTTCGTGTGCCCAAGAAAACTCGGACCTTGGAGGATCCGAGGCGGAAGAACAGGTGCTCCCAAAGTGCCTCACCTGGGGCTCGATCAACTGGGCACCCTGCTCCAACTGCCAGGGAGCAAAGAACGTCTCCCCGTGTGTAAGTGGCACAGGGGTAGCCTCCGCCCATTGCCAGAGGATGCGCCTGAAGTGCTCCTGGGCTCCAGGTCAGAGCGCCCCCCGCAAACAGGGTACCATATTGGTGGAGATCAGGAGTAAGTGGTTCTCATTTTGCAAGTCTGGGCTAATCATAGGGCAAAATAGCGAGATTGATCCGTGCATCTGTGAAAGCCAGGGCAAGCAAGGTCACCGCCATCATGACGGAATTGGAGTCCGAAGGTGCCGATGAAGAGCCAGAGGAGACCCCAGTGAAGGGTAAGGGCAAGGGGAAGGAGAGGGCAAGAGTGCCAAAGCAGACCAAGAGGGCCCTGGCGGAGCGGTCTTTGGCCCTCTGCCTCCATGAGGTTCATTCCCACCTGTACAAGTTGTGGGCTAACCTGAAGGCACTTGAGGTTGAGCACATGCAGGTGATGGAGGAGATGGAGAACCTGGTTGCCGAGTTGGAGGAAATGGGGGCGTAAGCCCGGTAGTCCGGTAGTTGTAAAATAACAATGTCTGTTCCGAAAAGAGTGAATCAATAAGAGAGAAAAGCGAATCGGTAAACAATATAAAGGAAAAGTGAGATAAGAGATGATTAAGCTGAAATCTGTATTCCGGACTTATAAGTCCGGACCAGTCTTTATGAGTCCGAATCGGTTTTGCAAGATTCCGCTCGACTTTTCTTCTTTGGGCTACTTTCTTTGTCTACGCCTACCAGGATCTGGTTCATTTGGCGGTAGTTTCAGTCTATCTGTGTTTTTGGTATGTGAGTGAAGGTGCGCTGTCCCCTGCGTGTTCGAAGTCTGAAATGATATATATAGGTGATTTTATATATGGGGAACACTAGAAAGAGAAAAAGAGAGAGAGATAGGATATATTGACCGTTTTATTGAAATGTCTGTGTGTATGTTTTAGTTCTGGTCTTCGATTGCATATGAGAGAGAAAAAAATCTCCAGTCTAATCCCAGGGTAAAATGGGTATATGGTATATTGCTCTGGTCTAGCCCTCCGGACTATAGTCTGAGGACTCCTCATCTGTCTGTTTGTCTAATTCCTCTCCCACCAACCTATCCAGGTCTTCATTGTCTAAGCCCGTAATGTCAGTGGGTGTAACTGCCAAGTGAAGCCTTGGATAATATGGGACGAGGTGAAAGGCTGCATAGCAGAGACGAGATACTGCCCCATCCAATTCCACTAAGATATACGAACCTCCAGTAGTCCGGCGAAGGACCACCATAGGTCCGAGATACCTAGGCATCGTTTTTCGGTTAAGCTCCTTTTCGATGCGCATATTCTGGACTAGTACGAGACTGCCAGGCTGGAAATTGAAGTCCTTGATTCAATTCTTGAAGGCAGCCTCGAAGTATTTGATGGAATCGAATCAGGCTTTCTGGACTTGATCTCGTATAGAGTCCAGATCATCCCAAGGCTTTTGGAGCTGGCAGGCTCTCCAAGCAATAAGTCTGGCCAGAGATAAAGGATCGGTCTCCAGGGCAGGGACAAGGAAAGTAGCTTTGGCAAGATGAAATGGAAAGAGGGGCTCGATGCCATGGACCATAAAGTATGGTGAAAGACCGGTCGATTGGACCATGGTAACCCGCTCGGACCAGAAGACCGAGTGAGCTGCAAGATGCCAGCGAGTCTCCCCCCCCTGGGAAGTTTTGACAATGGCCTCCTGGACATCATAATGTCAGCGTTCGACAATGCTATTTGCCTGGGAGTTATAGGAGAAGATGCGGATATGCCAAATGCTATACCGGTCAGCCAGGACATCAAGTGCCTGAACAAAGGCTGGCCCATTGTCTGTGACAATTTCAGCTAGAGGGCTCCAACGACAGAGAATCTCTTCGAAGATGAATGATCCCAAAGCAGCACTATTCTCTGAGCGGAGCATGCACCATTCCGGATATGACGTCAGTGCACACTGGGCCTGGACTATATATCTATATCCGCCCGATTTGGGCATCAGCATGGTATCCAGGTGAGCCTTTTGGAATAGGCCACCAATAACTGGAATGAGAGGGGGAATATGGAATCGATTTGTCTGACGGATTTGACATGCGTGACAAGTCCGAACAAACCATTTGACATTGTCGACCAACATAGGCCACCAGAATCGGAGCAGCAGACGAGTCCGGACTGTGAAGACACCTTTGTGCCCGAGGTCATCGTGCACCTCCTTGATCAGTCCATACCACCGGTGCTCTGGGACAACCATTTGATGGTGTCCATGCAGTTCTCTATGTCACAAACAACCATTGAGAAGGAAGAACTTTGTTGCTGAGTTGACAAAGGATTGGAATTCTGCATCTGAAATGTCAGTGGGGTGAATGCGAGATTCAAGGAAATGCCGAATGAGGGCTATGCGGGCCTCTCTGGCTACGGCCTTGGGAGACCAAGGTATTGTTGGGGAGACCAGACTTAAGTCCGGTGTAAGTTCTGGTGAGGGAGAAGACAAAAAGAAGACCAATTGAAAGGTTAACATTGGAATGGTTATAATAGAAGGGGATATAGCATGTATAGCGGGTGAGGAAGAGTAGATCGGGGGGTGACATGTAAGACCGGTCGAAAGCCGGTTTGGAAGTCTGGTGTATGAAGCAGGTGCAGGGGAATGGAAGATGCAATCGTTTAGCAATGTAATCAAAAATGAATAAGAGTTGTCAAGCCAATCCTTGATGTCATTGTCTTCTGGAGAATCACGATCGGATGGTGGACGATGAGAAAGACCATCGGACCCAGAATGTCGGTCTGCCGGAATATGGCACAATTCAAAGTGAAAGAGAAGAATACCCACGATCCAACAGTTAATGGTCGCATTGGGCTGTAAGTCCGGATTGTTCATCATGTCCTTAACATACTTGGCATCCATTTCCACGGTAAGGTTAGTAACTCCGAAAATGAAAACTCGGACTGAGCACAGGGCTCTGAATAGTCTGTAGAGCTCTAGCTTCACCTAGGAGTAGCAACTTTCTATCTCGGTCAGGCTTATAGACCCAAACCGATTCAAATAGCGCTTTCCATTAGTACCCTCTTCTGAGAGGATGAAGCCGACAGCAATATATGAGGTGTCAACAGCAAGGACGACCTCCCAACCAGACTTGTAGTCCAAACGTCGGAGCACGGGAGACCGGACTATCTCACTATGGAGACTGGTGCACTGCTACATGTATATCCCTTCTTTATCACCCCTTTTACTTGATCTTTTCTTTTCTTTTATTGACTCTTTACTTATCATTTTGATAGTTACTGTTTGCTGATGAAGACCATGAT
>JBBPST010000160.1:0-13770 GCA_038093715.1 Austroboletus cf. mucosus | reverse complement strand
CGGGGGGTCGAATTTCATCTTGAACGGGGAGAGTGGGTAGTCGGATGGCTACGTTTCTCGTGAGCGTCGCGAATCAAACGAACGACCCGTTCGGGACGACGTTACAAAAGTGAGTTTGGCGACGAAAATGCCACCGTCCTAGGGGGCGATTGAGGTCGAGGGCAAGGATTAAACGACGAGAGACGAACAAAGGGGGTGTCCTTGGGTCCGCATATCAGTGCTTCCCAGGTGAAAAAGTCGGATTCAGAGATGGGGCCTGGGGTGTGTGAGCGGGTGCGAGTGGGAAGAAGGGGAGGGGGGAGGGGGAAGGGGGGCGTACCTGCTGTGAACATGCCGTCCGGGGAACCTTTCGAGGCTGTGAGCCGCCGTGACATGACGAACGGTGGGGACACACCTCCGGACGTGAGTTGCTTGTATTCTGTCATCAATCGACGCAGCGCGGTCGCGCTCGTTCCAGAACCTCTCGTGGTCATCTTAAACACGTCATCACGAGTCGAATTCTCGAATACGAAAAAGAGGTCATTACCCCTGGAAAAAACGATGTAAGTCGGTTGTTGGGATGGTAAGTAGCGAAAAAAAAAAAGAAAAAAAAAAAAGTCTAAACTAGGGCAAACAAAGGCGGTACGAAACTCGTCCACGCGTGCGGTATTAGACTTTCTTAGACTTAGTCCTCCTTTTTGTGAAACCGCTTCTCCTCCTTCCTTCGGTCCGTCTCTTTTTCCGAGATTTAGCGTGTGTAAAAACAAGACGAAAAAAACAAGACAAGAAACGAAAATAAGTCGACCTAGCCTTTTTGCAAATCCCTTGGGATGACCTGTTTCTCTCGTCCACATCCGAACCGAATCGCGATCTCGAGCCTAGTCGTGTCAGCCATCTCATTCATTCACCTTCTTCTTCTTCTTCTTCTTCGTGGCGTCCTACGGGACGGATCCTTGCCATCATATCCGTCGACCAGCCTATCCAGCCACGCACGTACGCAGGCACGCACACGCATCGACCACGATTATTAAAAGACGGCGAACAAGTTCCTCCCGACCCACTCGTTGCGATCCCGGTTCTCACCCCACATCAACGTCAACCAGGGCAGTGCCCGGTCGCAATGTTTCTGGGTGTCGCATCTTATCTGGGCGATAATAAACTCCGGGCCTCTCTCTCTTTCTCTCTCTCATGTACAGCCTCTTCCGACGTGATGGTCGAATCGCTCTTTCGTCCGGCGGGTAGACCGAATCTGTAAGCTCCAACTGCGGCGAAAAGGCGATACGTCATCCCATGACCCGGCCGTTCAGAACGTCCGATCGTGTGTGTGTGTGATACGGGCGGCAAGTCCTGATCCTGGGTCGTGCCTCGTTTTGGCTAGACGAGACGCACAGCACTTGGTCGGGACGAATTCTGATGTGACGACCCGCCATGGTGGGTGTATTCTTGTTTGGGAGACACAGCCATTCTTACAGCTTGGCTTGGTCGACTGATGGATAACGTCGCCATTTATACCTGAATATTAAACTACCGGTAATGATCCTGGCCGCCGCACGGTTGCCATGGGACAACGTGGGATGAACGGTAAGCATGTCAGGTCCGTATGTGCATTTTTTTTTTCTTTCTCAAGCATCATCTAGAACCAGTCGTGGTACGACATTCATGGCCATCAACTGAGATGGCCGTCCATTTAGTAAGAGGTTTTTTTTTTTTTAGTAAGAAAGAGAGAAAATAATAATCAGTCCTGACTCGTCCAAACCCATCATACGGTGACGTACCTCTTGAAAGAGCAATTTGGCCGCGTAGGGAATCGTCAGCGTCGCCATCTTTTTCGAGCTTTTGCAATAGGAACACCACCCGTTGTAGCCCATCAAGCCACATTCTTGGCACGCGTTCACTTCGAACTTGTCGGACGAAATCATCAATCGCTCCAGCAACAGCTGGGTTGCCCCGTAACCGATCAGGCAGTCGCGTTCCATCTCTCCGAGCCGCAGGCCACCTTCTCGTGACCGGCCCTCGGTGGGTTGCCGTGTCAATGTGGCACGTGGCCCTCTGCGTAAGTGTCAGCCCGAAAGCAGTGGGGTGGTCGGGGATAAGCCGTACCTTGCGCGAGCGTGCATTTTGTCCATGACCATGTGTTCTGCAAGGGGAAAAATTAAGGTAATTAATCGGCGATGTCTGGGTAAACGAATTTTTCTCACTCAATTTCTGTGAAAGAAAAAGAAGAAGGTATGTCACGCACTACAAATGGAGAAAACATGTCGTCCGCATTACCTGGTAATAAATAGGGCCAAAGTAAACGTAGGCTTCTAATGATTCTCCGGTGATGCCACTCGTAAGCATGTCTTTGCCAGCATAATTGAAACCATGCTCGATCAAGATTCGGGACATCTCTTCGACCTAAAGGAGCTACGGTCAACTCGGACCGAAGTGCCTTCGATGCAAATAGTACCTTGGACCCGCCAAACGCGGTTCCATATTGAAGTTTGCCACACAAAACGCCTGCCTAAAACCACTTCGTCGTTGAGCATTTACGGGAGATTCCAGGGAAAAAAAAAAGATTCGCCTTGCCAGCCAAGAGCTCGATCATCTTTCCCACCGTCATTCGAGAGGGGAACCCATGGGGATTCATGATGGTATCTAGAGCAGACGCTGTCAGTTTCTTGATGACCCTCCTCGAGAGACGCTCCGGATCTGACCGGGATTGATGCCCTGATCATTGAACGGCATGTCTTCCTGATTCACAATTAATCCACATACGCCCTTTTGACCATGTCGTGAGGAAAACTTGTCTCCCAGTTCCGGCCTCCGTGTCTGGCGGATCAGCACCTTGATCAACGTCTGGTCGTTTTCGGTATCGCTTATCATCACTTTGTCAATGTACCCCGCGACCGGGGATTTGTAAGTCATGGGCGTATTTTTGTACGGCACCGTGGCAGCTTGGCCGGTGAACGTGTTGTCGTTGGCGTTCGTCGGCGTCTGTTTATTCACGTAGACGTCACCCGGGTCGACTCTCTCTCCGACGCCAGCGAGGCCGTCCAGTTGGATGATGTCATATTTTTTTTGGACCATGCCATTCTCGTCCATCGGGGCGTCTGCCAGTCGATCAAAACTGGAAACAGATCCAAGAATTGGAAAATGCAACGGCTGGAAGAGGAAACATCACACGTACGTCCCGTTAGGATATTTTCGGATGAGCGTGGCGTTCTTGCGCAACACTTGACATCTTCCGTAGCCACGGTCCAGACTAGCCTAGAGCGTCCTGGTTGAGTGCCGGAGAGAACAGAAAAAGAAAGGCCGTTCCTACTTTATTGAGAATAAGGGCGTCTTCGATGTCGTACCCCGAATAACTCATGACAGCAATCGTCGCATTTTGGCCGGCGGGTAGTCGATCGTAACCAACCAATTCGATGGTCTTGGTCTTGACCATCGGCTGTTGAGGGTAAACGGACAGATAGAGAAGCGTGTCGATCCTATTGAATTGGTTGTACCCGATCGCGCCAATCGCTTGTTTACCCATGGCACATTGGTACGTGTTTCGTGGAGATTGATTATGATGTGGGTACGGAATGAGTCCGGCGACAGCGCCTAGGATAGTAAACGGTTCGATCTCCAGATGCGTCGTCGCAGGAACGATATCCGATTCATACAGTGCAATGTACGAGTCGTTTTCTTCATTCACATCGAGATACTCCACGAGGCCGCGGCGTAAAAAGTCATCAAACGACATGTTTCCGGCTTTCAATTGCTGGCCGGTCCCCAAAAGTTGCATCAGTAATCTCACCACCGGATGCAAAAAAAAAAAATGGCGCACAGCAATATGCTCCAAAGTAACTTTCGGCACTGCATTTTCGACAATGATCATCGGCCGACATATTCGCCCTCCGTCACTTGCGATGTGAACGGCACGATGGTGGTGATTTACATAGATGCTCACAAACTCGCTTATGCGACCGGCCCTGCGCAGCCTTCGGAAGTTGGCAACAAAACGGGTCGGATACCGCGTTAACCCGACGATTGTTCCATTTATGTTTACGACAAAGGTGTGGGGGCCATATATTTCTGTCCCGGTAGCCAAGCTAATATCTTTAAAGGCCGTTAATGGGTCGGCAACCCGAGATGTGATGATCGCGTGCGCACCTTCCACTCCGAGCATAAAGGCCAAACGTATGATGGGTTCCTCTTCCACGTCCGTTGTGATATGCGTCATGAGGGCGAGATTTTTGACGAGGCCGCAAGCCTCGCCTTCAGGGGTATCACTGGGGCAAAGCATACCCCATTGACTTGGTTGCAAGGCACGCGGCCCACTGACCTTGCGCGTCTTCTCGAATTGCGATGATATGCGGGTCATCATTCCAAGGGCAGATATGAAACTCAGTCGGCTGAGAACGTGAGTAACTCCCGCCCTCTCCATCTTGAAACGCTTCAGCGACCAATTTCCGGTAGAGATCGCACGAACGAAGCCAGACGTGATGTGATCGCCCTGAAACTGCATGGTGTTGAAGGCATCGAATTCGTTTGTTCGAGAAGGCTTTTTCAGGACTTTGTCGATGGCAGATTTGAGGTTGGCGTTGAAGGTCTTGAAGAGATCCTCAAAAAGCAGTGCCAACAGCTGTCCGGCACTTGAAATCGATGTCGCATAAGTATGTGAGCAAAACACTTGGGACAGTACATACAGCTCTAGGCGTTTATTACCAACATAGTCTCGATCGTCGACCATTTTTTCATCATCCATGGCCATGAGGACACGACGCGTCATGGTCGCGACGAAGATAGCTTTTGACCTAAAATCCAATCCGACGACAGGTACATGGGCTAACACGATTGTCGCTAGTGCTTCGAGAGCTTCTTCCCAGGCGGGCCTTCTCGGGCCCACGACCTTGCGATTAACCTTCACTCTCGATCCGATCCATTCCAAAGCCTGGTGGCGGGTGAATATACTGAGTTTAGCGGCTTCTTCTAGGTTCGCAGCAAAGGCGGACTTGTAGGCTTCGGTGGTGCCAGCAGTGAGCAGAAGGATTTCCTTGTCCGATTGTATACCAAGGGCTTTGAGAGCGATCACGACTGGGACGTCTTCATGAATGGAGTTGTGACGAAGGTATATCTTGCCCTTTTTAGTGGCTACGTAGGTTTTGGACTTGAGACCGCCATGTGTCGAACTAGATGGGGGTGAGGGGCGATCCCGTGAAATATGGCAAGCCAATGCTCACGAAGTGCAGGAAGCTTGGACGACGCCCTTGACTGGATCTGTCTCGACGATGATTCGGTTCTTGCTCAGCTGCTCCTGGACGAGGATGACCTTTTCGGTGCCTTTGACGACAAAGTAGCCGCCGGGATCAAGGGGGCATTCGGACATGCGGGCGAGCTGTGCCTCGGAGCGACCGGTCAAGACGCACTTGTTGCTGCGCAGCATGATGGGCAGACGACCGATGTTTACGTTTGGCCTCCTGACGACGTTCTTGCCGCGGGTGTACTGGATCGTGACGAGGATAGGTGCGCTGTAGGTGATGTCGCGCAGCCGACATTCGTGGGGGGTGATGCTCTTGTCGATAGCGTCGAGGTCGGTGCGGTCGGGGAAGCCGACATGAATGTCGGTGTATTTGAGCCAGAACCTGGGATCGACGTCCGAGGTGACCTTGTTGTTCGCCTTGACGATGTTCTTGATGTCAGTGTCGACAAAGTAGTTGAACGAGTCGATGTGCTGTTTGACGAGACCCTTGACTTTGAGGAAGGCGGGCAACAGGAGCCATTTGTCCTGGTGCAAGTGAGCGTGCAAGAGCAGGGAGAAAGATCAAGGTGCACCTCGACGTTTTTTATGGGGTCAGCAAGACCGAGACCGCGCCAGTTTGGGCGGGTCAAGTGCTGCCAGTCGTCGTCGATGTCGTCGACGGCCATGGAGAGGGCGTGACCCCGGGCACTCCGAGGGGTGACCGGGTTCCTGCCGTATTAGCCAAATAGTCTCTTCTCACGAACAGAACTTTCCCAATGAACGCCCCTCCCCTCTACTCCCACTTACCGATCTTCCAGAACCCCAATGACATCAGTACCCCCCCCGGATTCTCACTGGCATATCTCCAGGCTATGCGTGATGTTAGGTACCAAATGGGTCTGTCTCATATTTCACTTTCCGTCTCCACGCGCTTACTTGACACCAAGTGGCCGCATTCACTTTCTTGATCTGGGATTTTTTCTTGACATTTGCTGACGAAGTGGAATATATCTGGCAGTAAGACCATGCAAGTCATACTGAAACCCTTCTCATTCTCGGCAGCATGCGACGTTCCGCGTACAAATGGCTCTATTTTTATTTCCGTTATGTTTTGTTGGTTGCGCAAATGTAGGTCAAAACGTCACTCCCCGTAAGCATATCAGGATTGCGGGTGTCTTATTAGATTTCACCTCGTCGCCTCGCCGCTCTTGTCGTCAGGGCGCTTGCCGGATCCACTCTGTACAGCATTTTACCGATACTCGATACTCATCATACAACTTTCGCTTTGTTTGGTCGAGAGTATTCTGGCGGCTAGAGGTAGGCTCCCGCAAATTTGTAAATCTCATTTTTGACGTTTTTGAAAATCAGTTTTTGCTCTATTTAATAGAAGCCGCAAAGTGGGCGTGTTTCTTTTTATATTGATCATCTTCCATTCGGTCATGGCTGTAATGACTATTGCCCGAGGCTCTGCAGTCGGGTACTACGAAACTTGTTTTCTCGCTCGTCCCCCGTCGGACTTGACAAATACTCTTACGTAAGCTCATTGGTTTTTGCGCCCTAATACTGACAGATCGACGTGGTATTTCAGGATTATTACCATGGTCGTTCAGAGCATCCTCATGGGCCTGTTTGGCCTCAAGCATGTTGCTGGGAAAAGACTAGGGTGGGGAAGGACGCCTCTTTTATCATTTCTCGTCAGGGACGCTACAAGTATTTATGCTATCATGTTTTGTGAGTCGTCCTCCAAACATACATTGCATACAGCTAAATGCGAGTCGGATGGGACACTTAAGTGCTTTGTGGAATATCTATGACAATATGCGGGCTCGACGATATGCGAATTATGAGCACCCTGTAGTACGTCTTATGGCTGCACTTTCTAAAGTCATTAAAATGACGATTCAACTGAAGTTGGGCGATATCGCTCTTGTCTAGCAGCGTGAGTAATCGTCGCTGATTATAAACCACACACATAGATCTCCTGAGATAGGGTTGTCGTCTCATTTCAAACATGGAACGCTTTGCAAGAAAATACTCTCTGAACGAGGACATACAATTAACGAGTAACATCTCCATGTAATGTAGTATTTTTGTTTCACAATGCTACTTTGACATCGCACTGGGTGACTAGGTATAGGGAAAACCTCGTCAGACAAATATTCGCACCGTGCCAGTGATACCTCACCTTCCGGAGAATCATCAAGTTCGGAGAACGGGCACCTGAAAGGTGCACTACGGTGATCACCCCTCACCTGCGTCAACATTACCGGCCAACGTAACTCTTCTGTGGGAACGGCGTTACGGCGGCGATAGAATCATCAAGGCTAGTACGACGGTCTCCTTTTAAAACGTCAGGGATCAGCAAACCTGAAACTGCGAGAGACGCGCGAATTTTCGCTTCCCTTCAGGAACAACAAGGAACCTTCCTTTCCCATTTAAAGTCAGAGCTCCTATGTAACGTCGAGGAATATTTCTGAATTGTAACGTCATTAGCCTGTCCTTGCTGATGAGACCTGACGTGGGAGTGATTGCAGGGCTGCTGGCTGCAGGGTTACCATGGAGGCTATCGGAGAGAGAACTTGACGCCAGCGTGCTTCCGAGCCTTTGCTTCTGCAATGACCTTGATAGATATGACAGCCCCTTTCTTTGCAGGCGCCGTTCGTGATGTTCGATGCCATTGCAGTAGGTTCGTGTTGAAACAGTTTGGATGATGCTAATACGACATCTAGTCGCTTCGCTTGTTCTTTTACTTTGGCACTCCATCATAACGTTTGATCAAGATGTTCAATATATATGGCCGTGCGTTTCATGACTGGCTATCGTCTACCTGGATGTGGCCTAATTTCGCAAACGTGTCAGAATGCGCAATAAAAGCGTGTTCAAGTGGGCCTACTTTTTTCTTCGCTATGCTGTAATAATCGGCCATGTGTGAGTGTCTTATGACATGCTTCATATGCTTTGGTCGAGGTTCACTTGTGCCGACTTAGGACACATAACGTCTTTTTCGAATGGTTGGCGAATGGCACCAATCCTCGCGGGCTCTGTGACGCATGGTATACATATATCGTCGCTTTTACACAGGTTATCGGAAGCGTTCTCGAATTTATTCTGGCCGCTCGCGGTAAGTTGGTTTCTGTCGGACTATGAAAATTTGTTGGACAAAACCCATAGTATATGCATTGTACAACCAATCTAAGAGGATCGCGTTCCTATTGTTGATCCTGATCTTGGCGGAGATGGCATTGACGATGAGAACACTATGGTTTTTCCATCCCGTCGAGGTTTACGGAACGTGCCTGTTGATACTCCCACCCAAGAGCGGCAGGGATCAGAGGTGAGTTCTACCCTGTTTCGTTCGCTGTGAACGCTCAATAATTGAGGGACTACTTAGTATAGTAGGATTCGTCGTACACTGCATGCTTGCTGGGTTGACGGTGTTCAAGTACTTCTATGCTTTGGCTGGTCGGGGAAGAGCCCCCCTTGTATCCCTCTTGATTCGGGATACCACCGTAATGTATGCGACGATTTCTTGTAAGTAGCAATCACCGTCAACAAATGCATCGCCTGGCGTTGATCTTGCGAACCCAGTCGTGGTCACGTCAGTCGTAATTTTATGTAGTGCAAAGGACGAGCGAGCAGTCATCATCTTCTAGTTCGTTGTTCTGTGTTCGGGATCCGATCGTATCTCGCTAACGCTTTGTCCCTTTCTTTTCAATTCAGCTGGGTTACGACCTTGTTCAGTCTCGCAGTAAGTTTTTTTTTTCTCGGCCTGGAACGCGTTTTCTCACATCACATTTAGGGGTGTTGCTTGATCCTGAATATGGAGTGCCTAGCGAGAAAGGCAGACCTCGAAGCATCCCAGGTTGTCCTTACAAACGAAATCGCTATCGTGGAACTGGACTCGATGGGTCTGCAAGGCCAATCCGCCGGAATCCCGTCGGGAACGTCGTTGCCAGTGAGTCACTCGGCATCGTCCGACGGTCTCGCGCGATGATGACGGGGCCGATTTCGGGGCCCGGAAGTCGTGTGTGCTGACGTTTGCCTGATACCTTTGCTTGTCGTATGTAACACACATCGCGGGCCACGCCGCGGTCGTTCAATCCACATCATTTTGGCTATGTGTCCTGTATGCTCGAGTTGTTTCAAATATGTAGTACCCCTGAAGAACGCGACATGTCATGTCGAGTTCGCGTGCATGTGGGACTCGTGAGTAGTTCATTCCCGAGGTCATCGATTTTATCCGTTCTTCGGTTTTCTGACCATGTACCCAACTCTCGGGCAGTATGGCCAACTCCAGCCTAATTGTTGTCGAATCTGCCAGAGGCCCCGAAGCTTACAAAGTTGAATTACGACCTCTTTGAATGGAAACTAGGGTTACCAAGGTCGTCCTAGTGTGTGGGAGTGGGAGAAGCACGTCAGCCATCTTGACGTCGTCAATTGCCGTATGTTGATGGCAATGATTCATGGTTGGCTGGAATAATTAAAGACTTACCAAGTCATGTCGCTGCGGTTGCAGAGACTTTGGTGATCTGATAACGTGCAGTGCTCAATCGGGTATTGCGCATCCACAATGCGATGAACGGTACTGACATTGGTTTGGTACTTACTTCCGTTGAGCCGAATTTGTTTCCTAATGCGTGGGATTTAGAACCCACGTCAAGAAGAAAAATGGCTAGCCAAATCTCGGGGGGGCATCGTCGGTAAAGGATTGGTTGGTGGTGAGCACACGCCTAAAACAGGAACAACTTTTTACACGGACCCTTTTCGTCATCCCGATTGATCTCGTTTCGATGATCGCCCCAGCATGTGCCCCGCGGAGGAGAATATATTTACGATATGTATATGGCGGTAACCCTTTTTTTCAATTGTACCGAACGGCTAAAAGGTGCAGCACAAGGCTGTGAAGGCGATCTCGATTGGTTAACTTCGTTAACTTGATGAGAAACAGATCGATTCCTTGTATTTATGTAACATGTAAGATCTGTGGTAGGGAGCTGTGCGGGTAGGCTTGGTAAGACTCGGAGCGCATGGAACACGCACTTGGAAACATGTACATTGTCGCAGATAGAATTTGGAACCTGTACGAACATGTGAATGTTTTCCGACGCCACCAGATCTGTCAGGCCCGAGATTCACAACTATTGCCAGTGAAGGATGCTTACGGGGTTTATCGTAGAGGTTAGGAATCAACGTAAGACGTCAGTCATTCTCTTGATCTGAATAGTGACCAATGCTCACAGGGTAATATCGACTTACAGAAATTGTATGGTTATTGTGGAATCTGCATCTGCAAGGCACAGAAGGGTCAGTCTGACGTCTCGACGACGGTTATACCAAAGCATAGTAATAGTACATTCCTGTGTAAGAAAAGGCTGAAGTATGTCAATTAGTAAGCCCCTGGGCCCTCGGTGAAAAAAAAAATCCTAGTCACATATAAACAATAGAAAATGGCTGTCCTTTCTCGGTGGCCGCCGTCTAATCGATGTTTGATTAGTAATCAGTCTGAGTGGACGTGGCAGCCTATCATGGTCTCGGGCACATACTGTGAAGAACTTGTGGCAGACATCTTGAAAGCTATGACCCTTACTGTTCCTGCCCTGAGATCAGGTCCTGATACCCTGGGGATATTTCCGCTTTAGCGGCTTCAATCGCACTGTGCCTCAGTCCGTTGAGTACGGTGCCTGCTTTTCTCAACGTGGCGTTGACCAAGTGTTGACACTACTAAGCCCTCCCTTTTTTTGCTTCATTTCAAATAGCGGTGGTATTAGGGTCACTTGGCAGGCTTAGTGGGAGTCGGTGAGTCCGTGTGATCTAAAGCCAATATCTCACCAAACGCAGTGCTTAGACACTTATGAATTCTGTAACCAAAGATCTACAAAACGTGTTTACCAACGCGTTCAAAGTTTTGGATCTGGTCGGGGAGGCCTGTTTAGGCAAGGAAAGGGATTGTCTAGTCTAGAGGATGTCGTTCTGCAACAACCGATCCCCTTCGATTGTGGCCATAAACCAATCTCGCAGTTCACCTGTCTGCTCGGTTTGACCTACTTGGATCAATAGCTGACCTCGAAGAGGCCATTAAGGTGTTCTTGACTTTTGCCGACCAGATCATCCTCCTCGACCTACGTCCACGAACAACCTCGTCGCTTGTCTCTACATTCGATTTCGCCAGAGGGGGATGATAGATGTCCTTCGAGGGGGCTATCGCGAGAAACAGGAATGCAATGGAACTTCGCCCATCTTTCCATGTCGCTTAGTAGCCTAGCAGGTTGTCTCTGCACCCGCCAAACTTGGCGCGACTGGCGATCTCGAGGAAGTTGTCACTCTCCTGAGGGGTGCGCTGGAACTCCGTCCAGTTGGCCATCCCAATTGTTCCATAACACTAAACAACCTCGGAACCTATTTGTTCGGCCAATGCAACAGAGCCGGAGGGAAGGAGATCCTGGACGAAGCTACATATCTTGATACTCAGAAACGCACTGGACCTTCGCCCTCCTGGCGATCCTGATCGCTCTTCATTACTTTACAGCCCTGGGCTCAGTCTTTCCCCTCGATATAATCGATCGGATGCGTCGAATGATTTGGAGGAAGTAATCACGATGCACAGAGCTGCGCTTAAACTTCGCCCGCATAACCATCCTGATCACTCCATGTCGTTGAACGGCCTTTCCATCTGTCTCAACATACGTTTCAACAAATTAGGGATGATGGAGGATCTTCAGGAGTCTATCAGGTTGCACAGGAGTATTTTGAAACTTTGTCTCCCTGGTCGTTATCTTCGATCCTCCTCATTGACCAACCTTGGAGTTTATCTTTTCGCGTGGTACAGTAAACTGGAAGGAATGGAGGACCTCGATGAAGCCATCGTCATGCATAGAGGTGCGTTGGAGCTCCATCTTGCTTTACACCACTACATAATCTCACGCTGTCTTTCCATTCGTCATAACCATCTGGGGATGGCTAGCGACCTTGAAGATGCCGTCGCAAAATTCAGGGATTCACCTGATCTCATGTGGCCAGGCAATCCTTATTGCTGAAAAATATCGCCAGCTCTCCCTTTGCCCGGTTAAAAAATCTGGGAATGATGGAGAATCTCGAGGATGCCGTATCAGTTCACAGGGAGTGCTAGAATCTCGTCCACTGGGCAACCCTCTTCGACCAACGTCAATGACCAACGTCGGAATGTGCTTGTCGGCCCGATATGACCTACCTGGAAATGCAAACGACCCCGAGAAAGCCACTGAAATAGATAGTGCCACATTGACGCTCCACAGGCTATCCTGATCGCTTTGTAACACTGAGAAACCCCGCCTTTGGTATCATGACTCGGTATGATCATCATGGCATACTGACTGACATCGAGGAGAGCGTTGGTTTATACAAAGAGGCATTGGAGCTACATCAGGAGGGCCACCCTCATCGCCTTGCATCATTGGACAACCTCGCTTACTGCTTCCACAAACGCTATACCCAACTGGGAATCATGAGTGACCTCGACGGAGCTCTCGCGCTGCATAGAGAGGCACTAGAACTTCGACCATCTGGGAATCCTGATCGGACCTCTTCTCTGGATGGCATTTCGAGTTGTTTCATCGTCCGTTTAAGCCGTCTGTGGGTTATGAGCGATCCGGAGGAAGCATCGAGGCGAATAGAAGTTCACTACTTCGAAACGGAGGGAATCCGAGTAGAAGTTAGGTGAAATAGGTGACCCAGAAGATGCTCTCATGAAACGTCGAGAACTTCTTCAGATACCATCAGTTCAAGAAAAGCGCGCCTTAGCGCTGAATGTCTTTCTGTATGCCTCTTGCTTCGTTACGATCGGTTAGCGAGGAAGGATGCCCTTGCAGCAGCAATTACGAATCACAGAGATACCCTCCAGCGTGTGGCACCTGATCGAGATCATCCACCCCGAAACATACCCTTGCTGCACATAACCAAGAAGAGCCTGCGTTCCAAATCTATTCCCGGCTCAGAGCTACCAAAGGTGGACAATCCTGAAGAACGTGGTCACCACCATCTTGGCTTACCGAACGTCTCTCTCATTCTTGGTTCGATTGAACTCGCCGAACAAGGCCGTAGCGTCTTTCGAACACAATGCCTCCACCTCCGCTCTCCTCTTGAAAAGCTCGTCGACGCTGGAAACGACACGGAAAAGATATTGGCAAAGAAATCCACAGAATTGAGTTCACTCTTGCACAACATTCTTAATTCCCCATCTCTCACAGATTCGCATTCTGCATCCCAACGTGACAAAGCGTGGCATCTCAACGTCCAGTTGCAAAATGTCGGGGTCAACTTTCGAAATTTACCAGGCCATTCTCGTTTTCTCTCCCCCTTACCCCTCTCTGACCTTCGTAAGGTGACAATAGGAGGATCTGTCATCATCACGAATAGGAGCAAGTTTAGGTGTGACACAGCGATTGTCCAACTCGAAGACGATCCGATACATATCCCTCCGGAATCTATTATCTGGTATCCCGAGACAAATTCAATGTCAAATACGATGTCATCAAGAATAAGCTCGTCATGATTCTGCGAGAACTCTGGGATGATGTCGTTCTTCCCATCGTCACGGCCCTTGAGACCTT
>JBBPST010000159.1:7047-20076 GCA_038093715.1 Austroboletus cf. mucosus | reverse complement strand
GTTTATACTACATTGACTTACCTGGAGTAGTCTCACTCCATTCCTTAGGTATTTACCTAGTCTCGTATACATTCGACTGGAGTCTCACTCCATTCCTTAGCCGGCCGCCCCTCCGGTCGTTCCAACAGCTTATCGTCATATTAGGTGACCGATGCCGTGCATGTCGACGGATCATACATTTTCCTCCAGCTCTGGGCACTCGGTCGGACGGCAGACATTAATGTGCTTGAGTCACAGATCCCTCTATCACCATACGTCTCTGCATCCGCTGTTCCCTTGACTGGCATATCAAAACCGCCCGTCTATTGACGGAGGCCGAGATCAAGGAGTACATCGCCGCGTACGCCGAAGCGGCGACCAACGCCATTCACCGTGCTGGTTTCGACGGGCTGGAGATTCACAGCGCAAACGGTTACCTCCTAGATCAATCAGTATCCATCAAACGCACAGGTGTATGGGGCGGAGACGAAGAAGGCCGCGTAAGATTTACTAGGGAAATCGTTGACGCTGTTGAGGATGTTGTTGGTGAAGACCGAGTTGGTGTTCGTATCAACCCCTGGAGCACTTTCCAAGGTGAATTTCTTGTATTGATTTGCATATTCTGTGTTGATAATATGCTGTCCAGACATGCGGATACCGAACCCACGACCAACATTTGCGTATCTTGTTACCACTCCACTCTATGTGATAAGCATCCGAGATTGGCGTATCTCCACGTGACCGAGCCACAGAGTCGCGGGCCAAGAAGAGAGTAACTACTTTCTGCGCGAGATATGGCAAGGCAGTGAAGGTGGTGAAGAGAGGGAATTCATATCTGCCGGTGGATACACCCGCGGCTTGCGTTGCGAACTGCGGAAGACAGGGACGGGCTGGTTGCATTCGGGCGAAAGCTGTATATACCCAACATAAGCATCACTGCCCTTTCTTTTCGTTTGAGGTGCTCACTTGTCTGCGCGATGACTGGCCTAATCTTCCGGTCCAACTTCTTAAGGACCTACCGTTGATACGGGACCGGTCGAGGCTCTATCTAACGGGCGACTTGACACCGCGCGGATACAACGATTGGTCGTCTGCGGATGGCAATGTGAAATACATGATATATCGATGGAAGCACGTGCAGCTCCTAGGGCTTTGATCTCCCTCCTCCTCAGATTGTAAGTAGCAGCATTCTTAGATTCATATGGAGCACAACATGTCCCGATCCTAGTGTCTATTATTACAGTTTCGAACTGCGCGATGGTGAGTCGGTCGATACCGACGATTCCTCTAGACCTCGGTTTACAGTAACCTGGACAATTTCATGCCAACTGTCCGCATCACCCACTCGGACGGCGCGGAACATGATGATATAACAAAGGGCGACGCTACTATCATACATCACCCTTCGGGCAAACCTGGACCCACACTTGCTGGTAACTATACCGTTTATGCGGCCGCTGGTCGTATTAGATCTACATGATTGTTTTGAAACCGCCCCCCGCGCCGGCAACCTCCCTTATTCATCATGGTGTCGCTGAGTCTGTGAGAGGTGAACAGTACGCGAAGGATGTATGGCGAAGGATGTACGGCCTGAGGTACCATCAGTCACCGCTATCGTGGGGGTGGTACCGGGTACGTTGTACCATGGCCACCGTCCCGCCGTCGGCGGGGTTCTGGCATCATCGCCTACTCTGAGCTGGGTGGGGAGGTGAGTTGCACGGGTGAAGAGAAAATGAATGAGACGTACCGGTAGCTGTGAACTTCGGTCCTACATAGTCCGACTCGCTAGTACAACTTACTTACTTTTTCATACGTAGTCGGTTCACCATACACGTTGCACGTAGTTTAAAGGCTTTCGTTATTCTTTCATCGCACCTCAGTCTCTATCGTACGGGTCAGCGAATGTGTATCATAGCGTACGGTAAGAACTCACCTCAGTCATCGTGGTAGAACGTTCTTATCCGTCTAGCTGCGCTCCCCTCCAACAGTCGCCGCTGAACGAATAGGCACGCCATTATATTGCATCCGCCCTCCTCTGTGGGAACGGATGGAGATTGACTGGAGTAGAGCAAAGAAAGGAAAGATGGTTGAGTGAGGAAATGAGCAACATGGGGGTGAAGATAGATCGCACCTTCGTCCTTCGTCGTTGATTCAGTGTGCGCACCGTTAGATCACCTCTTCATCATAATCGGCATGGTTTGTTGGTCAATTCATCTGTAAGCTTACTGGGTCATCATTGACTCGGCTAAAGTTTTGATAGAATCAATTACTTCCGGACGTACCATATTGGCCGAGAGAACCCCTACCACTAACGATGATGATTGGCCAGCATATTTACTGATTCCACCTTCATCTTCGAAGGGGGCAGTGAAATCAAATCCATATGGTTCTGGTATATATGTAGTAACCACGAAGGGGCGATACCGATGCAAATAGATTCGAAAAGTGATATCGTCAAGCATCTGGAGAGAAACGTGAGACATGGTAGATACCATCTAAAATTTAAACGCCTTGCCAGCAAGGTTCGCAGATGTTAGCGTATATTCTTGGAAAGTGGCACACTTGCTCTGGAAGTCAGACCTAATCTTGTAATGATGTAACTAGTATGTCAACATGAAGTTAAAGAAATAGACGTTGTCTCTCACAATGAGCTTTGTAGCACCTTCCCAGTCCTTTCGCCGACAGCAATGCCGTCATTACCAATGACGACCGGAAAGCTTTTCATCAAGAACTAGCCAGACTTGTGGAAGATCCAGCCCCTGGGATTAAAAGAAATGACATAGTTTTGACGAGAGCGTCACCCAGACCAAGCTCGGGATTGAGTTTATTACTCAAGCCGTAATAGTTTCTGAGAAGCTTGGTTATATATTAGCCCTGGTACGAAATTCATAATCAGCTGGGGTGCCAGTAGGGTACAACCTCTTGCGCCAGCCCGTATCAGATGACGTACGTAGGGAAATTAAATTTCAAGGCCGTGACACCAAATGGCGTTCAAAGTTGAGTCATTGCAAAGTAGAACATGTATTGGGATGACACAATCGCTAACGGCAATTGTAACATCTCGTGTGTACCCGGAGGCGACCCAAGGAGTTGGACAGGCGGTAGCCATACTGAAAAGCCACACAGTACATTGTAATGATAACCACTCTTTAGCACAGCAAGTTTCGACCGTCACCAATTTTTTCGGCGACGCCAGCCCTTTCCGAGCCAGTCACGGCAGGATATTCTTTCGGATCGAGAAGAAACCACCATGATACAGTGTCAAAATGCCAATCTTCGGGATTTAGAAAAACTCTGACGTGTACATCGCCAAGACCAGGTTCTCGTATTTCATTACTCACTTGGGATCTTCCGTCAATTTTGTTGCATATGGGTTTATGAGAAGGGGAAATGACACGGAGAAACTGAATATGGTTACTACTAACCTTCAAAAGATTGAGCTGAAATGTTTTTTCTGGTCATCAGGGTTAGGGTTAGAATCGATTGCAAGAATGTTCCCACGATGTTCGCTGGGTACCGATGTCATGCAACGACCACCTTCGAGTCTGAGTACTAACTTACCTTTCAGACGTACCTAAGCACGCTCTTGCTTGCTTCATGACGAAGAACACTAAACACGATAACACGCTTCCTATCTACAGTTTACGCCCACCCCCATGGGTGCCTCCATCCCACCAGTCAGCTGACATAGGTAGGTCGCTTGACTAATACTGATACGCAGTTGATCCTACGAAACTATTTTCCAGGATATCTTGGTTTTCATCCTCCTTTTCCTAGTCAGGACGAAGACGTTTTGTCCTACAACAACGTCAAGAATGGGTTTGCTCTGAGCACATATGTTCACGTATGTACGACGAACACTTTCTAATTTCATGCCTCAAGTTTCCCTCAGTCAGAGACATCTGGTGTTTCGGAGGCTTTATGCTCCCAGTCTAATGCAGAGCAGGACCACATCTTCGATCAGGCTACACTTACGCAATTAGAAACTATCATGGCCGATATTCTCGCTCGACGCACCGAGAGTGCCCGTGCTATCCCGTGATTTTCTTTCGTTGCGTCGTATGTGGTATTCCGCTTACTATCTAGATAGTTCATGGACCTTCAAGATGCCCCCTCGTGTCACTCTTAACGATGCAAAACGTCAAGCGTGGTTTGCAGATCTCGCAAATGAAGACGTTCCTCTGTACAAGTTTGGCAAGAATGTACCACACGGTGCAAAGGGACACGACCTCCTCGATTTATTGCAGTCTAACAACGTAGCGATTCCGCGTGCCGTCTGGTTTTTGAGAGTTCTTGGTGCAAACGAAACGGTATGCGCAGCTGAGACCAAATGCGATACTTCGTAACCATTATTCTCTCATTTCAGGTTGGTCTAAGGAACAAGCCAAACTACAGTCCCACGCAGTATAGCATCGATTGGACGAATGTCGTGACGAGTTACCTCAAGAAGCAACTCGCCGATATTGCACTCCCGAGTGCTCCTCGCTTGGGATTGAATATTAAACAATCTTTCAAAGGCGTGTTGTCGGATCCGGAATCTCGTGAACGATGGGTTTCGCGTTTTACTTACTGGTGGGTTTTCCAAGGGAAACCCTATTCATGCGCTGATTCAAGCCGACTAGTCTCCAGCTGTTCCGACCCTTCTATGCCGATGGTCTCTTCGACAGGTGCACTTTTTTTTCGTGGGTAGTCCAGCAGATGGCAACATGCAATCTTGCACAGGCCGGTTTCGTGGCTCATCTTGCAGACGAATACTTGGATGGCATGCTTGGTAGCCGTGCGCTCGCGAAACCATTTGCTGATGCTTGCGTTGCCAAATTGTCAGAGGTTAGTTACTTTCGTGTTAGGGTGCCCGTCTCATCCTTTGAAAGATTCGGTCATCAGCACAGGGACAACTTGTTAGGTTGGATGCATTGTTAGGCACCCTCTTACAAGTGAGTTTAGCTTATGTATTTATGTATTCATTATCTTATCCGTCTAGCGAATCTGTCTTACTCTTCCGGATGTTTTCGTCAGCCCCAACGTTTGGGCTATCCAATCGTCGTTATTGGCCTCAGTGTTGCCTGATGTGATTGCGGACCATTCCCTTCCCGGAGACCAACGATACCGTGGGGTGCAGCGACTGCTTTTGGAAAACATATCAAACATACAAAGGAGGAATGATGCAATGTTGTTTCGTAATCTTCCACCCCGTGCACTGGAACGTCTTGGATCGATGGTCGTGGATATCCAGGCAAGTCTTTATAATGGTGTTGTGTCTAGTTAGTTACATGGTTTTACAGAAGCTCAACTCCATATCTTGTACGACTGACATATCGAAAATATGTTTCTTTCCGTCGCGTTTGGGTGACTCTTGGTCATCTGTTTTCACTGAAAAGCTTGATACGCTCCTCACTTGGGCTGTAACACCCCTTCAATTCGGTCCCCATCGTCCATTCGCTACCGTCACTCTTCTTAGTCAGTATTGCGAACGGACGGCACACCGTGAACTGTCGTGTGCGAGTCTTCACAACTACTTGTTCGATTGGCTCGACACAAGTGAGGTAGCGGCCGACCATGCTAATCTCAGATCTGTTTCGGCGCTTTTTGGAAAGCTTGCAAAGGATTGTTTATTTGACTATGCAGCTTATATCCAAAGACTTGTCGCACGTAGTGAGCCGGGACTTTCGTGTTTTGAGGCAAGTTGTCAAGGGTCTTCACGTGCCTCTGTTGATTGTATGCCACAGGCTCCAGAGTCATCTTCGAAGCATCGTGAGTTTCTGCGATGGATACCACTCCACAACATCATGTCGTCGTTATCCCATCAACGCAAGACAATATTATATGGGGCTCGTGCACGCGAAACACCGGAAGATACCTGTGAGAGGGAAATGAGGCGCGAGATTCGGGCTATTTTGCCACTTGTGTTTGGAGGTATGTCGTCTGCCGACGGCAGCACGAATTTGCGCTCACTAGCGTGACCGATTTAGGGACATTGCCATATTCATTTACTTCTTTGTCAGCCCTGCACGGTGATTGCTACACTACTATTCATGCCCCCCGTTTTGAGCAAGTGAAGACTTTTAAAGGGTGGCTTCTGCCAAATTACAAGAAATTTGCCAGCTCGTAGGTTTCCACCGTAATCCCTTTTATACTCTTCTGACGATTACAGATGTGATAAATTTGACGAGGCCGTCGTCCTTCAGACATACAGCGTCATTGTGGAATTATTATGTTGTACTAGTTGTTATGGTTCATTGCTCGAGGTAAAATTTACCCTGCAGTCAACTATTGATTTCGGACTGACATTTTTGTGTCCAGCTGAGCCTTTCAATGTTATCCCAAGCGTCATACGCGGGCGTCGTGACAGCAGTTGGCGAGGTATTCCATCGGTTTTCTACTGTCTGGACTTCAATGAATGCTACGAGCGGTATTACGAACGCCCTTTATTCCGCTCATTTGGTCTGGCGGAACCGAGGGATGCAAGTGAGGTCTCTGTTGACCTTTCTCGTTGAGATGGACGGTGGTCACCACCTAGACGAGTCTTCGAGGTCTCTGGTCGCTACAGATATATCTTCCTTTGCCCATGTAAGTGAATGCAACGTGTATTCTGATAATTCTTACCTTCAGTAGGCACTCGCTCCTGAGACTACTACAAGTGGGACGGTACCTCCTGTTCTGCCAGAAATCTTAATGCTTGCGGATGATTCCAAACCCGACGCTCCATCTATTCTCGCGAACAGCTTGTGGTACAAGTATCGAACGTCGCTGGATTGGGGTTGGAAGGTTTGGGATAACACTGTTGCTTCATTGCGTCAAGTGCCATTCATGACGGACAATATTGTCAAACGACACGAGATTGCGGTGAAGTATGCGCAGTTCCTTTTACATGTCGACCAGCATCTTCCCACAGGAATCAACGAACAGGTCCTTCTCTGGTTCCTCGGTACTGGAAAAGGCGAAATACTGGCGCTTATGTTCGACGCGTGGGATGTATGTATGGTCGTGCTACTTTTTTTGTGCGCTCACGGGGCGCTCCCATCCACCACGATTCTCCGTGGCCTTGTCTACCCTGCATGGACTCAGTTGGCTGCAGTTGTCACAATCGAACAGGCACAATCACTGGCGACTTATGTTCAATCGGCCAACGCCATATTTGACTGTCTGATTCTGAGGACAGACCCTCAGATATCAAGTTCGCTCCCCAATACCCTTTTAGACATCCATCGATTCTTTACTCGTCGGCAGGACGTATTTGGAGAACTTCATTTTGGCGAGCTTGCTGCCGAGATACCTACGCTCGTGTCTATCGAACACAATACATTTATTCCGCAACACCTTCGAAATACAGCCAACGAACTCAGGCTGAGAACTTGCGAGAGTCAACAGTTCCTGTTTGCTGCATACCGCGACTTGGACGTGATACGGAAAGCGTTCGAACATCCTATCCAGTCTGGATCTATCGACGAGACTCTATATGAGCCGCTTGTGAATGCGCTCAAGGTGATTCTAAGCGACTCGAGCGAGGGTAAGCCATCAGCATCTCGCATTTCCTTGAATGTTGAACTAGACTTGCAGGCACGGATGTGAACGCATTTCTGAACAGCGGGATTTCATCCGTGCTTAGTCCATGGCGTCTTGCTGCCACTGCTGTTCAACTCCAGTTTGGGTTGCGGCAATTGGGTCGAGCAATGGCGAACAGTTCGACGAGACAAGCTGCCAGCTTGTCTTTGGATAGAATGACCTCTGTCCTGTTTCATCACTCCATCGCATCTGAGGAAGCATGCTTCATTGCAGAGATGCTCAAGGAGATCGATAGCACCGTGGCCGAAAAGGTTTCCTGTTTCACTATGCTTGGCGTGCATAACTCATTCATCTTTACCGTTAGTTTGTGAACAATGGCATGGAGAGCCTCATCGACATTCTTGCTCGTCCATCGACCGTTCTGTCGCTTGAAAACCTTACGGAACGTGTTAATCGCGCGGGCGAGATCTTGCGTCTCCTGTCACACGTCATGGAGCCTTTCCGTACGAAGGGGGCCGTCTTTCACCTGGGTGTCCACTGTCACGAACGACTGGGCAAGGGTATATGCGAGACACTCTCTGCCATCGAATCCATGTTTTCCTTGGCGTCTGTCGAAGAATTAAAGCGGTTGACGCAAAGTATCATTTTCCTCGCTCGTTTATTACAATTTAAACTAGGTTTCGGGGCAACTTGGACGACTACTGTCCAAGAGCAGTATGAGATACTGTCGCCATTGCTTTTCCGGTCGGCTCTGGTAAGTTTACGCATCGTGGGTACGATGATGATGCTGAAAAGACGACATGCAACAGCGGCACGCATCTGGATCGTCCGATCTCGACTTAGTGGCATATCCATTACTTGTTGATACGTTATATTTCGTGATTGACGGTATGTTTTCAAAATCATTTCTTGTACGTCGTCTTATGGCTGGCTGTAGAATTGCACTCACAATCCAAATCAAGCACGTTCGACCCTTTCAAATACTATCCAAGCATTTCCGAGCACGAGCTTCCGAATGACCTACCTATTGGCTACTATCGGCAGTTGTGCACACTTCTTCCGCAACTCTCTCCAAATAAAGTGGTCGCCAACCTCGTGCACGCACATCGCGATTCTTCTGGTTACCTGGTGTACGGCGCACCTGTCCAGAATCGACCCTGGGAATGGATTGAGAATATTGGCGAACCAGCAGCAGGAGAAGATCTGCATCAATGGCAAGAAGCGCCGTTCAAGAATGTGTCGTCACTCGCTTTAGATCTTTTTGAAGCGTGCCGAACTGGGGAGCACCTTACGCGCCCCAATCTCCTTCGCAGCGACTCTATGCAGTACGACAGCCACGAAAACACGACCAACGATGACAACATGCGACTTGAAGGCGACATACGGTCGTTCGAGGACGGGTTATCCACAGAGACTGTTTATAGGCGTGATTGGCGTGAGACGCGGCTAGAGGCACATCGCGACGGAGACGGCGACGCGTCCTCGGCGGAAAAAGGAGAAGGGCAGGATGAGGCGGGCGTGTTGCCTGTCTTTGGGGCGCAAACACGCTCTGGATCGATAGGTACAGGGTCCAGACGTGGGTCGCCAGCGTCGTCAACACGACAAAGTCCGAGTTCGGCGAACAAGGCGTCGACGAACACACTGAGCGATGCGACGGAAGACGGGAGGACGATAAGGTCTCTGGCTGGGCACAAGAGAAGGGCGGATTCGGACGAGGAGGCCGAGATCGTCGAGGGGCCAATCACTAAGGTACCAGATGCCAAAAAAGTGAAAACCATGAAAGGGAAGGGGAAGAAACGGTAGCGGGACACAAACCTTGTTTATCTAGCGATGTCAGTACTCTCGGATTACTCACAGTTGTCAAATATACAAATAATTCAAGACATGTGTCATACTGCATCATGTCTTAATCACACGTGCAACGGCAGAAAATACGTTCAAGTCGTTTAACGTTCTCGGAACTGGCACACCGAGTGCGCCATTAACTCAGGTTCGTCTGCTAGAAACGCTGACACCCCGCTCTGACATGTTTACTCGCCCCTCTTCCAAACATAGTAAGTTCCCCTCCGGTGCAGCACATGAGGCTTTCGATTTCACGGACGTACCACCACTCACCGAGAAGCCTAAAGCACATCATTGCGAGGTAGTCATTTCGGCAATCAACCACGATCACCTAGACATATAGCCACATATTCTTGAGGCCGCGAAAAATGTGGGCGTCAAGTTGTATGTTCCGTCTGAATGTGGAATCCCGTCCGAGGGACAAGATGGTATCCTGGGACAAAAGAGCAACTTTGTTGGTACGTGATCTCAGCCCATGTTTTCAGTCGTGTACTCAGTACATCCTAGATCTAGCCAAAGCAGCAGGGATCCCATATGTTCGACTTTATGTATGTCATTCATATTCCTTCTAGTACCGAAAGCGTTGAGACCATGTGTGCGTATTTCTAGGTGGGGTTCCTCATGGACTTCATCCCCTTCTCTTGGGGACAGACAGGAATAATGAAGTGATCTTGATGAAGGAAGGCAAACAGCCCATATCCTGGACTTCGCTGAACGATGTAGCAGGTATATTCTTACTTTCTATATGGTTTACATTCTGAAAACCCGGTGCCAGGTTATCTGGCCTCTGTGCTCACCCTTCTTGCTCCCCAAGAGGTGAAAAATCGCACTCTTCGTATCGAAGGCGAGCGGTCTAGTTTCCTCCAGATCCTTCAAGGTCACGAGTGCATCACAATTTCCTGATGACATGGACAGTCCTCGTCTCGGGGAGTACTTGCAAAATAAGGGGCTGTGACGTATGATGTCAAGGCAAAGAAAGGCGAATATCAGATTGACGACGAGCTTTGGCCTGGCCCAAACTCTCGGTTTGTAGGGAGAGTTTATGTACTAGCTACGTGCGGAAGTGTGTTGGATTACCTTGGTATTTCGTCCTCACTTGTGTGTTATTAGTTTGAGAACTGCCATTTATGTAAATGAATCGATGAATTTTCCGAAGACATTACAACACCAGACTTCTTCACATTGCACAGAATGGACATTCCTAGCAGGGATACAGCAAACTCTACATGGGACCAACAAGTCACTTCAATTCTAAACGGTCTATGCACCTCAAACTGGACTCAAATTAAAAAGCAATTAGGATACGTGCTTGGCTACACACGGGTATGCCCAAGATTAACTGAACGAAAACGTAAAGAGATGACAAAGATCCGATGAGTCTATTTCTTTTGAACTGCGTTCACCAGCCTGACCGAAACTCATAAGCAAGGTCCAGCAGAGGAGAAGAATCACTCACCAGTCAAGTCCTTCTTCAAGACCTTCACCTCTCGTCGCACAACTGCCACGCACACTCCACTGTCTTTCAGTTTCAGCGCCAGCAAGCCCCAATTGCTCGCTAATCTCTTCCGGCTTCAACGCGCCCTCGACGTCCTGCTTGTTGCAGAACACGAGGAGAGGTACACCACTCAGTTCATCCTCTGAAAGCATGGTCAACAATTCGCTTCGCGAGGTTCCGAGACGAGAATGGTCGGACGAGTCTATAACGTAAACGATTGCAGAAGTATTGGGAAAGTAGCATCGCCAATAAGGTCTACTTGGGGATCAACTCGAGTACCATGCATGCATGCAAATACCTTCTTACCGAATGCTCGATTGTCCTCCGAGATCCCATACTTGAAACTTGATATTCTTGTACTGGTACAAATCAGAACGAGCGACGAGAGGTTCAGAGCTTGACACACCTCCACGGTCTCGACGTTAAACCCGATTGCTTGCATCCAGAAAAGGTCAGCTACCCCGACCAAACAAAACTGCAAGATGCTCACTGGGTACTGTCGAGACCACATCACCAATCTTTTCTCGACGTTATGAGAGGACCCGTTTTGCAACCAGAGATTCATACCTGCAACCTGTACAGAATCGTGGTCTACACATACAAGTGAGACATAGGAGGTCGCTGATCGATGCCCGAGCATACCTTGCCGGCGGAATCGAGACCGAGCATCAAAATACGGACATCCTGGTCCTTGCTCCAACTTATAAGGGATGCGAACGAGTTCAGCAATGAGGAGAAAGTAAGACCCATGGAGGAGCTAGTGAACAGTGAAGAACAAACTAGCAATTGAATCGGATGATTCTCACACCGGAGCGTGAGAGTAACTGAGCTTGGCCAAAACGCCTCATCTGTGCACTACTATTAATGCCCAACTGAGACTGGCATCATGCCCGAGGAAAACGTCGAGAAGTCTACTAAGAAACATCGAAAATCCGACGGGCGAGAGGAAAAACAGCTCAAGGCAAAGAAAAGCAAAAAGTCCGTAGGAAATAGTGACGATCTTTGCAAAGATCGCCGACCTGGGACCCTAGACTCAAAGCTCGACCCGGTGGGCAACTCCAAGGCAGAAGACCAACTGCCCGAGGCATCCCCTGACGTATCTTTGAATACAATTGGTGAAGTAAAGGTGTCAAAGAAACGCAAGCGGTCCGACCGTGCTACAAAGACCATGAACGCGGAGGCAGACACCTCTGAACCCAGGCCTCAAAGAAGAAGAAAATGTGACGCGGATGGCGCAGAAGATCAGATGGTAAGTCAATAACACACAATGATGTCAATCCCAAAGAAACAGCCTTTGCAGGATATTGCTGTCGACGAGTTACTCTCAGAACAATCTCGAAAAGGTAGGTGATAACGATACCCAAGACCGATGAGATTGTCAAATTTGCAATAGCCTTGTCGTATGCTCTCGAGAAATGTCAAGGAAACGAAGGCTGGAAGTTCAACAAAGCCAGACAGAACTGGTTACTACGCAACGTGTGGTCGGAACAGGCTGTAAGTTCAAAGATTATTGTTGCCATTCAATTTCGAGAGGATTGTTCAGGTACCACAGAAATACATCCCACTCGCGATCGAATACCTAGTTAGTATCCAAGGCGGCGCCAGAAAGGCTAGTGCAAGAAAATTCATTCATGCTGACGAGGCTGAACTCGATTGCAGAAATTGATTGAAGAGTGTACCTCAAAAATAGCAACTGCCGAGCAAAGTACACAGCTATCGGACCAGACCACAAACGACGAATCTCGAAATTCGTGTGCGTCGCGAGCCTCATCTCTCCTTCATGCACTCCAAAACGACGACTAAGTCACGATATTGCACTATTTCGCCTTCAAGGCATACATCCAAGAGCTCTACAAAACAATGTGCTGGGTACATGGAAATAGATGACGTGTAATTTAAACAGAAACAGGGACCTGCATGGCCGCTGGCACTTCGAAGGTGCCAAGCGACTTGTTCTCGCGAGCCCGAGGATGTTTCGTAAAAGAACCTGCCAGTTTGAGGGCTCCCGTGAATACTTCGTCCTCCACCTTGCGCTGTCCGTCAAGCGGTCCCAACAACGCTTCAAAGTCCTTGTGAACGACGTCGACCGCTACCATGTTAACCACAGCCAGATGACCATTCTCCAAGGTCTGCGGAACGCCAGCAGTATTGATCTGGCGGTCCGTCCAAATAGGTTGTACATCGTCCTTTCCAGTGCCAACATTTGCATG
>JBBPST010000158.1:5424-20172 GCA_038093715.1 Austroboletus cf. mucosus | reverse complement strand
GCTGGAAAAGCTTGTCGTATAGAGGATTGGAACAAGGTTTGATTCAAATGACCAAGTCTCTTAAGATGGGGATTCCACCTTAGAGCTTGGGGTTTATATAACACTCTACTACTGTATGTACATGTTTGTAGACTAGCTACTTATGGATATTGTTCAATGATAAGGATGAATTACATGATTGGCTAATAAGCCAGAGCATATCCTATTGGTTGATAAGAAAGGCATGAGGTATGATGTCATAGATAAGAGATAAGGGATCTAGAGCATACATCATGGCATGTGACTGGTCACGTGACGAGTCTAGGCATGGATCACATGATGGAAGTCACATGACTTGAGAACAAGAAAATATTTAAGTCCTAAGTGTCAGTGGTGAGAACATATTTCCTAATGCATAGGGTTGAGAGTTTGAATCAGGTGGAAAGCATATGATAGAATATAGCATTTATAACACCACCCCCCTTCTATGGTTGAAACACTGGATCAATCACTACAGGTGTTACAAACACTCTTTTCCTATGCCTTTACTCTTTTACCTCAACGTGATTTGAACTCACGACTCTCTATATAAGGAAACACCTTCCCATCACAAGACGAATGGACTTGTCATATGTTCACTTTCCATATCATGTGACCCTTGTCACGTGACTTCTCACATAACTATCTATGACATCATATGCTTATCACCCAATAGGATATGATCTATGCTATCATCCAATCATGTAATTCATGCCTATCATCGTATGATATCTCTTTATGGTATTTACACAAACATATACATACAAGTAGAGTACTATATAAACCCTCAGGTGGTAGACTGGATCCCCAGTTTACTTGTCCTCGAGTTTTCCCTCATCTCCACTACCCTCTGAGCCAAGAGTCCTTTAGTTGTAAGGCTATTGGGTTTTTGAGTTGTTTCATCACAAGTAAACTACCCCTTTGACCGGTACCCCATCCAGTACCCCATCAAAGCCTAGTCAGCCGAAGGAGCTGTCAAAGAAGACTCACCCTCATCTAACCCCAGTATCCATCGAAAAAGGATTCACAAGCAGAAGTAAGTCGGTCGACAGGAGTAGCAGTTGTACCTAGTCAAGGATGAAGGCAAAGAGGTCTTACGTACTGACGGTCTGGTGTTGCCCTATCAGTGGATCAAGCAACAGCGACACAGGGTGGGAGGTTTGCAACCTATGGAGAGGTCGCAGAAGCTGCGTGTGCCATCGTGGAAGTAGGGTTGACAGGAGCGGAGGACAATTTCATCGAAAAAGACCCCAATGACTCTTTGATAGCACCCAGGGTCCAACTAGAAGACCTAGTCCCAGTAGGGGAGCTAGACACCTTTAGGCTTCTATTCGGAGAAGAGTTGGGAGAGGAGGTCAAAGATGAGATAAGGAGACCAAGAACGGTTAAGAAGCCCTGGTATAATTACCAGGAGCCGATACTGTGACCTAGAAGGGTCTACGAGGCGAATCCGGTGAAGTTACGCGCAGATAGAGCATACCTGAGGTGAGGCCCCTATTACGTTAGGCCTTACCTACAACCAAGAGCAGTGCTGAAGATGCCTGCTAGAGGCTACCACACCCTCTCCCCCTTTATGTACCTGGAATATTAGTCAAAATTTCAGAAGAATATACTTTATACAAACCAGCGATTCTTAACTGCTGGTATGATTGCTTGACGCAAGAAGAGTATGAAAGAAAGCTACAGGAGCTATACGATCTGATCTGTGATCTAGATCACCTGTCGTACAAGGCAAGGCTTGACGAACTCGCTTTCCTCCTAGCTAATCCCATCCCGCCCAATGTTGATGCCCACTCTGGCAGAGGTCGTGGCACTGGTGAATGCGCAGACAGTGCAAATCCAGAATCTACTCAACGCAGTGGTGGCGCTGCAACAAGAAAAAGCTGTGATGGAGGTCAACCTGCAGGAAGCTGCAGTAAAATTGGCTGACACCGAGACGCGTGCCCAAGAAAACAAGGTGCAGACTTGGGAGGCACTCTCACTTGTGGACTGGGGCTCCCAAGGTGGAAGAGTGGCCGGAAGTAGCGGAGGAGGCTCCAAGGTGGAGATCTTCTCGGACCCCGGGACCTATGATGGGACCCGTGGGAATTTCAAAGAATGGTGGGTCAAGATCCAATCTTGGCTGGGCTCCCACCCAAGGGAATTTGCAAGGAAGTTGCTAGATGGCTCCTTCGCATCAAACGGGCCGAATAGGGCCTATGCTATTTTGTCACGGCTCAAAGGAGTTAAAGGAGCCTATGTAGCCGAAAGAGAGCTACTCTGTCTGGCCAACGGAACAAGCATGCTGATGGATTGGGACAATCTCATCATGGAAATAGAGGGGCTCTTCCGACCCCAACTCCAGAAAGACTGGGCAACGCAGCAGATCATGTCATTTAAACAAGAAACTGCAGACATAGACACGTTCTTGTCCAAATGGGTCTTGCTATACGAGCAGGCCAAAGTAGGATCTCAATTCGGAGTCCATCTCCTCGAGAAGCATGTTTTGCAGGAGATAATTAAGGAACTTTACCAGACCAACATGAGGTCCTCCAACCTGGATGTTACCCTGACCAACATCCAGGCTATCGCTAAGGGTCAGGAAAGCTACCGGCTCACACAAGGCAGCCGGAATGCGGAGTTGTCAGGCTCAAACAAGGATAGGCAGGTGAAGGCCACCAAAGAAGAGAAGCCAAAGCCGGGCTTGTGCTTCGCATGTGGCGAACAAGGCCACATGATTAAGGATTGCAAGAAGCCCACTTGCAAAGAATGCGGGTGGAAGGGCAAGCACAAGGAGTCCTGCTCCAAAAAGGGAGAAAGGCAGGCACATGCTGCCAAAAAGGAAGAAGGGACAATCTCATGGGAGAAAGCCAAAACTGACAGCGCAAAAGCCGTGGAAAAAGAAGACAGATCCCTGGCGGATCTAAAAGGAATGATGTACACGGAGATCTGTGCCCACTTTTCCAAGAAGGGAAAAGGGAAAGTGGCTTGAGTGATCTAAGAGCTCAGGTCGCAAATAGGTTCTTTTATTTAGAAGTGTTTGAACCCGAGGAACCCACAGAGAGCCAGTCTCGAAGTGGTAAAGGGAAGGAGTTAGCCGAAAGCTCCCACATTAACTTAATCCGAGAAGGATACGAAGTGGTGGACAAATCCCCGATTATCCTAGAATCCGGGACCAATCCAAAAGAAGGGATTAATATGTGGAGACTCACTGCTATAAATGCAGAGGAAGATTCCATGCAGATTTTCCCTGATGAATTCTTTATTCGCATGGTCAAAGGACTAAGCAACATCATGATGGACCTGTCCATTGGCTCTGATAGGAAAAACCTCCATAAGGTTAAGGCCCTGCTAGACAGCGGTGCCAATCAGGTCTTCATTGACGAAACGTGGGCTAAGAAGCATGGAATTACGATGAAACCACTGCCACACCCTATTCCAGTATTTAATGTAGACGGCACCAAAAACTCAGCAGGCAGTATCACACACTCCGTGGAGATAGTGATTGAGTTCCAGGGCCATTGAGAAAAAATGCTGACTGAAGTCACCAACTTGGGAGGAATTCCCCTGGTTGTTGGATATACATGGCTAAAGCAGCATAACCCGGTCATTGACTGGCAAAAAGGAACAGTGGAGATGACAAAATGTCCTCGAAGCTGCACACTCCTGCAAAACCGCGCTATTCACATCTGTCAAGAAATGGCAGATGACCCTGACGAACAGGAGGAAGCATGGGCTGCTTATCATATTAGAAGCATCGCCCAAACCCCAAAAGAAGACTCTAGAAGAGCTAGTACCCGAATGCTACCACAAATGGCTGAAGGTCTTCTCAAAGGAAGAATCGGAATGCATGCCGATTAGAAAACCCTGGGATCACGCCATAGATCTCAAAGACACATTCCAACCCAAGAAGAGAAGGATCATACCTCTGTCTGCAACAGAACAAGACGAAGTAGCTGCGTTCATAGATGACCAGCTCAGAAAAGGCTATATATGGCCATCTAAATCCCCACAAACTTCCCCAGTGTTTTTTGTGCCTAAAAAGGATGGCTGAAAAAGAATGGTCCAGGACTACAGGTACCTGAACGAATACACTGTGTGGAATAACTACCCACTACCATTGATCAGCCGGCTGGTAGATAAGCTAAATGGGGCAAAGCTATTTACAAAAATGGATCTTAGATGGGGGTACAACAATGTTCGCATCAAAGAAGGTGACGAATGGAAGGCAGCCTTCATTTGCTTCTGAGGAGCATTCGAACCGACAGTAATGTACTTCGGCCTTTGCAACTCCCCTGCCACATTCCAGGCAATGATGAATGAGATATTCACGGACATGGACGAATGTCTCGTCATCTATATCGATGATCTCATGATATTTACAAAAATGGACTTCCTTGCAGAGCACGAAGCCATTGTCAAGAAAGTCTTGGCATGGCTAGAGGAGAACGACTTATTTGTCAAACCAGAAAAATGCACGTTCCATGCCACAGAAGTCGAGTTCCTGGGCATGATCATGGGAAAAGATGGGATTCAAATGGACAAGTCCAAAGTAGAAGCAGTCTTGGCATGGCCCACCCCGAAGAACCTCCAAGGAGTAAAAAGCTTCTTGGGGCTAGCCAACTTCTATTGGTGGTTTATTACTGACTATGCCACCATCGCTAGGCCGTTGAATGACCTAACCAAAAAAAACCAACCCTTTGAATGGGGTTCGGCACAAGAAGGGGTGTTTGACACGCTCAAAAAGGCTTTCACCATGGCACCAGTACTGGCATATCCAGACATAGATAGCCAATTTCGGCTAGAATGCAATACATTGGACTTCACAACTGGGGCTGTATTATCTATCCTAAAGGAGGAAAAGTGGCACCCTGTTGCCTATTACTCCCACAGTATGAATGACACCAAATGCAACTATCCCATAGCTGACAAGGAGATGCTATCGGTGATATGAGCGCTGGAAACCTGGCGTCATTACCTAGAAGGTGCTAGGCACCAATATGAGGTCTGGAACGATCACCAGAACCTCCAATGGTTTATGGTCAAACAGGATCTAAACTGGAGACAAGCACGCTGGGTGCAATATCTATCTAGATTCAACTGTGTTTGGTGTCACAAAGCAGGTGCCACCATGGGAAAAGCCGATGCTCTCTCTAGAAGAGAAGATCACATGGAAGGAATCGAAGCCGATAACAAGCAGGTTCTTGTTATTCTGCCAGAGCAGATCAGAACTACCATTCTGGTCCAAGATGAAGGCGATAAGTTATTAAAACGTATTAAGGGAGAAGTACTTCTCATGAAGGAGAAGAAAATCCAAGAGCTCTACAAATAGGGCTATGACAAGGATCTCACGGAGCCACTCCTAAGAAAGGATGGGAGGATCTTTGTTTCAGATGAACCAGATCTATGGAGAAATATAGTCACAAGCTGTCACAACATGCCTGCGGTAGGACACCCCGACATGGACAAAACCCTGGCTTTGGTAGCCAAATTCTATATATGGCCAGGAATGGCCACCTACATAAAAGACTACATTGCTAGATGTGACGTCTGTCAACACACAAAAACGGGCAATAAACCCCCAGCAGGCAAGCTCGTCAGCAGACTTCATGACGGATCTGCCACTATCTATGGGCTTTGATTCCATTTTAGTAGTCATTGATTGATTCAGCAAAGAAGTGGAATTCATCCCCTGCAACAAAACAGTCACTGCCTTAGATATGGCATGGCTATATTTAAAACATGTGTGGACCAATCATGGGATCCCATATTCTATTGTATCCAACCGAGGACCACAGTTTGCATCCAAAGTCATGACCTCGCCGCTAGATTGGCTTGGTATCAAACCTAAGTTATTCACCGCTGCTCACCCACAGATGGACGGTCAGACAGAGTGGATGATTCAAGATCTACAGCAGTATCTTCGAATCTTCTGCCATGAAAAGCAAGATCAATGGGCTGAATGGCTACCCATTGCCCAGTTTAGCTATAACTCAAAGAAGCAAGCTTCTATGCAGAAAACACCATTCGAGGTCACACGGACCTATGAACCCCATCTAGGGATAGAACCGGGCACCTCAAAAGCACCAGCTGCCGATGAGCTCACCAATAAAATAACTAAAGTATTAGAAGAGACTAGATTCTCTTTAGAAAAAGCGCAATCACACATGAAAACTCAAGCGGATAGGCACCACTCCAATGCCCCAAAATACACGATCGGAGATGAAGTTCTCCTTTCAACAGAAAATTTACGTATAACACGCCAATCAAGGAAGCTCATGGAAAAGTTCCTGGGCCCCTTTAAAATAAATAAGCTTATCGGTAGTAATGCGGTTGAACTGCACCTACCTAAAACAATGAAAATACATCTGGTGGTTAATGTATCACAGATCAAAAAATATGTTTATGGCTTTGATGGCCAACCAACCTTCAACCCCGGGCTGGTCTTCATATTAGACGAGCTAGAAGCTGAGTACGAAGTTGACCACATCGTAGATGCACGACAAAAGGGGAGGAGGAAGGAATATTTAGTCCACTGGTTAGGTTACTCCGAAGAGGAGCACACCTGGGAACCAGCAGCTAATTTAAAAAATGCCGCCGATGCAGTGGTGCATTTCCACAAATTAAACCCAAAGGCACTCGCACGTGCTGCTTTTGATGAGCACTTTGGGATATTTAACCCCTATGAAACCAGCACCATTCCTATTGTGGTTGATCCGGTGTTTCAACCATAGAAGGGGGGTGGTGTTACAAATGCTCTTTTTCTATGCCTTTACTCTTTTACCTCAACGTGATTTGAACTCACGACTCTCTATATAAGGGAACATCTTCCCATCACAAGATGAATGGACTTGTCGTATGTTCACTTTCCATATCACATGACCCTTGTCACGTGACTTCTCACATAACTATCTATGACATTATATGCTTATCACCCAATAGAATATGATCTATGCTATCATCCAATCATGTAATTCATGCCTATTATTGTACGATATCTCTTTATGGTATTTACACAAACATGTACATACAAGTAGAGTACTATATAAACCCTCAGGCGGTAGACTAGATCCCCAGTTTACTTGTCCTCGAGTTTTCCCTCGTCTCCACTACCCTCTGAGCCAAGAGTCCTCTAGTTGTAAGGCTATTGGGTTTTTGAGTTGTTTCAACAGGTATGGTGGGTTTGTTGTGGGGATTAAATAGACTAAACGTGTCTGTGAAGGCAAATCAAGTCAGTGCGCGTGGGTTCAGTTCGTGAAAGTGTGTAATCGCCTCCTGGACATTACGTAAGTTAGAGGCCAGTTCCCATGTCCATTCTTCAGCTGAGTATCCTGCCCAATGAACTAAATATTTCTTATGTCACCCATTCCAGCGAGTGTCTACTATGTGATCAACTTCATATTCAACCTGCAGGTCATCCATGACGTGTATGGGTCCTGGTTCGAATGTGGATTGGCCGGGGAGTCAAAATAGATAGGGTTTAACCCAGGAGATGTTAACCACTGGGTGTATACACATAGTGTGGGGAAGTTTCAGTTCTACTGCATTCTTTCCCATGCATTGTGTGACTTTGAATGGTCCCAGCCATTTCTCTGTTAATTTATGAGACAAACATGTCAAACATAGGTTCTCAGTTGTGAGGAGCACCTTGTCCTTGACTTGATACTTGGGTGCTTCTGAGCGGTGCTTATCTGCTTGGATCTTCATTTTATCCTGAGCCTGCTTCAGGTTGGAGTGTGTGTTCTCCAATATCTTAGAAATATTATTATCCAGGTTGTTGGCAACTGGTGCTTTCAATGTTCGTGGTTCTATCCCCATTTGTGGTTCATAAGTTCATGTGACTTCGAATGGGGTTTTTTGGGTGGAAGCCTGCTTCTTAGAATTATAACTAAATTGAGCAATCAGGAGCCAGTCCAACCACTCTGTTTGCTTTTTGTGACAGAATGTTCAGAGATACTATTGGAGATCTCTGATCATTCATTCTGTTTGCCTGTCCATTTGTGGGTGAGAAGCTGTGGATAATTTAGGTGTGATTCTGAGGCATGTGCATAGGTTCTTCATCACCTGTGATGCGAACTGTGGGCTGTGGTCAGATACGATGGAGCGTGGGATGCCATGGTTAGTCCACATGCAGGTTAAATAGAGTCGGGTTGTGTCTAGTGCAGTAACTGACTTTGTACAGGGGATGAATTCAACTTCTTTACTGAATCGATCAATAACCACCAGCACTGAGTTGAATTCTTTAAATAGGGGCAGATCTGTGATAAAATCTGCTGAGACATCTATCCAAGGGAGATTGGAAATCTCCAAGGGTTCGAGCTTGCTGGCTGGCAGCTTGTTGCCTGTCTTAATTTGTTGGCATATGTCACATCTAGTGACATACTCCTTTATATAGGTGACCATTCCTGGCCACTTATAGTGCCTTCGCAGAAGGGCTATGGTTTTCTCTATGCCAGGATGTCCGGCCATTGGGGTGTCGTGGCAGTTCGTTACCATGTCTTTTCGTAGGTCTTCATTTGGTGTGACGAAAATTTTGTTTTTGAAACACAGAACCAGGCGTTCCCAATCTTCTGTGTAGCCCTGTTTGTAGAGCTTCTGTACTTTGCTCTCTTTGAATAGGAACATCCTATCTTGGATTCTTTGGAATAACTTATCGCCTTCATCTTGGACCAGGATTATAGATCTGATCCGCTCTGGCAGTATCATCAAGACCTGCTTGTTGTCATCTTCAATGCCTTCCATGTGGTCTTCTCTTCTAGAAAGGGCATCAGCTTTTCCCATTGTGGAACCAGCCTTGTGGCACCACATATGGTTAAATCTGGATAAATATTGCACTCAGTGTGCTTGTTGTCTGTTCAGGTCTTGTTGGACCATAAACCATTGGAGATTTTGGTGATCATTCCAGATCTCAAACTGGGAGTGTGTTCCCTCTAGATAGTGTCTCCATGTCTCCAATGCTCTTATCACACTTAGGAGTTCCTTATCTGCGACTGGGTAGTTCTGTTCCTGGTCATTCATGGAGTGGAAATAGAAGGTCACATGATGCCAAGCATCCTTCTTTTGAATAGATAAGACTGCACCTGTGGCAAAGTCTGATGCGTCACTTTCCAGACAGAATTGGCTATCAAGGTTTGGAAAAGTGAGTACTGGTGCAGTCATGAACTTCTTTTTGAGTGTGTCAAATGCTTCATGTTGCTTTTAACTCCACATGAAGGGGGTGTCTTTTTTTGTTAGGTTGTTCAATGGCCTAGCAATTGAGGCATAGTCAGAGATGAATCGCTGATAGAAGTTGGCTAGCCCCATGAAGCTTCATACTCCATGAAGGTTCTTCAGTTCTGGCCATTCCAACACTGCCTTTACTTTGGTTTCATCCATGCGAATACCATCTTTTCCTACCATCATACCCAGGAACTCTACTTCAGTGGCATGGAAGGTGCACTTTTCTGGTTTAATGAAGAGATCGTTCTTTTCGAGGCATTCTAGCACCTTCTTTACGATTGCTTTGTGCTCGGCTAGCGAGTCTGTTTTGGTAAATATCATGAGATTGTTGATGTATACTATGATGCAGTTGTCCATATTGGCAAAGATCTCATTCATCATGGCTTGAAACATTGCAAGGGAGTTGCATAGACTGAAGTACATGACTAAGGGTTCATATGCACCTCTGAAGCAGATGAAGGCAGCTTTCCATTCATTGCCTTCTTTGATCCGAACATTGTTGTACCCCCAACGGAGGTCTATTTTCATAAATAGCTTAGCCCCTTTTAGCTTATCTACCAGCTGTCTGATCAATGGGAGGAGGTAGTTGTTCTTGACCGTGTGTTCATTTAGATAGCAGTAGTCCTATACCATCCATTTTTGGCTGTCCTTTTTTGGCATGAAAAACACCAGAGAAGTTTGGGGGGATTTAGATGGATGGATGTAGCCCTTTCGTAACTGGTCATCTATAAACACTGAGACTTCCTCTTATTCAGTGACAAAAAGGGGTATAATCCTTTCCTTCTTGGGTTGGAATGTGTCTTTAAGGTCAACGGCATGGTTCCAGGGTTTTCTAATCAGCATCTGTTCCGATTCTTTCTTGGAGAAGACCTTCAGCCATTTATGGTAAGCATCAGGTACCATTTCTTCAACGGTTTTCTCTTCTTTAGGAGGTGGCATGTCTAGCATGGCCCTTGCATAGTAGGCGTCCCAGGCTTCTTCCTGTTCATCTACTTCTTCTTCTTCAGTGATGCATATTGTTACACTTTTGATTATTCTGTATAACTTAGGACAGAACATGTAGTGTGCAGTCCTTCCTGATAGCTATAGAGTGTCCTCTGTGGCGACACTAAGTCCAATAGGTGTAGGAGTCTCAAACAAGAGGCAGCACACTCAGGTTTGGATGCAGGCACTACGTGAATTGTGTAGACCTAGCTGGGGAGTGTTATACATGGCACTAGAATATATATATGAAGTACTAAGGCAGTGGTCATAGGAATACTCGCCCCAAGAGAGAGATAGGCTATGGAGGGCAGTGTCCATCAGGAAAGCAATACTGCACAGATCTAGCTGCACAATGATGATCGAAGAACCTGTACATAGGGGGGCAGTTCAACTGCGGACTGATGATCAAGGAAGCGATGAAGGGAATTGATCATTAGTAAGAGACAGTAAAGGAATAGATAGAATCATCTTCAAAGGAGGCAAAGACCATTGATGAAACAGAAAGATAGTCCGATGAATGCAAAGAGGTGGAATTTGTAACATTACCCCTGTCACAAAACTGAGACTCCGACTCAGTACCTTCAAAATCCGAGAGGGTCTCCTTTATTTTTGACAACATTGTCATCGTCTCCATTGTTCCAGTTTTGGCATTCTTTATCCAGGTGTTCTCTTCCTCCACAGGTTGAACAACAGTTTTGAGGACACAGGTTTTGGGAGTGTCCTGGAGCATGGTGTTGGCAGAATAGGCATTGGTAGGATGGGCAGTGGGGTCGAATGTGGTCAGGGGATCCACAGGAGAAGCAGATGACTTTGGGAGGTTTAATTCGTCATGGTGGGGAAGGTGATCTGGGCAGGGGGTCGGGGGTCTTGGGTGAGCTCTTTCCAGGACGGGTAGAGGAGGAGGGGAGTCTGAACGAGACCAGGACCTCCTTTTTAGCCTTGCTCTTAGATTTGTGAGCGCTCTTCTGAGACAGAACTGGGGGTATGAGGTGTCTGGGTGTGGTTGGCATGGGGTTTTCCAGGGGTGTAGTGGGTGAGGATAGGAGATGGAGGATGTTTCCTGCTTCGAAGATCTGTTCCAACAGTGGTCCTCTGGGTCCAACGATTGGGGGGTTAAGGGCTGCTCGATAGGGGGGACATTTCTCATACAAAGGGGCATCGGCTAGAAGTATAGCATGTTCTGGGTATTTGGTGGTGGCAAGGTATCTTTCACAGTCTTCGGGGTCAAGTGCTTTGATGATAGGTCGCAGGTAGGGTTGTGTGGATAATCTGGGAAGGGAGTTGACAACTCGACAGAATCCTTGATCAAAGAGCATATGCAGGATGTAGCTCCTTGCCTCATGTAAGGTGAAGTCAATTCCTTCGTCAAAGGATAGCGCATGGGAGGGGTTGGAGCAGGCTCTCTCTTTGTTGTAGGTGAGGGCAAGCGATTGTTTCTGGTAAAGCTGGAGGAGCGAGGGGAATAGCTCTCCTTCCAAGAAGAAGGGGAGTTCGACAAGCCTGGTGTACAGGGCAGGATATTCGAGGATGGTAACAAAGAGGGTGTTTCGATGAGTGACTGGAAGGCGGTGGGCATGAATAGGAAGCAACTGGGGAAGCCAGGGACCAGAGCGAACTGGGAGAGAGGATATGGGGGCAATAGACTTGGTCTGTTGGGATACAAATTCTGTGGCAAAGAGGTCGAAGTTTCTGTTTGTCATGGAGAGAAGGCATTGGTAGGGGACGACATGTGTTGGGCGATGGGGTTTCTAGGTGAGTTTCCTGTTGATCTTATATGCTCGGAGTAGGGGTAGGGCATTCTGCAGGTTCCTAGCTGTTTTCCAAGTGTCATCACCACTTCCATAGCCTCTTCATCAGATCCGATACTACCTTCTGTTCGCAAATCCCCAATGTGCAATGATTCTTTCTACTTCCCATTCCTGTTCCCCATCAATCAGTTCTAGTGGGGGTTGTAAATAGTTTTTTCCATGTTCCGCAGTTTCCTTGAATGAGGATAGCAGGGATGCATGGAAGACATCATGAATTTTCCAAGTTGGGGGGAGTCTGAGTCAGTAGGACACCTTGGAGAGTACCTGGGAGATTTCGAAGAGCCCTTCTCGTTTAGGGGCAAGCTTTTTTGATGGGTAACTGGTGGGTAAGTTCATCCCTTCTAGCCATACTTTGTCTCCTACTTTCCAAGGTGTGAAGGGTTTATGATGTTGATTTGCCATTATTGTTCTGCTTCTTTCATGTGCCACTAAGGCTTTGTCTCTAGCTTTCTCTAATTGAGTCATTCTTTCCTCTAGTGCCAGTACAAAGGTTTTACCAATCTTGGGATAAGCTCTTGGTTCATAGCCCATCATCAGTTTAAATGGTGACTGTTTGGTGGAGGAGTGCACTACCAAGTTGTGGTGGAACTCTGCCATCGGAAGGAGCTCTGCCCATTTATGGTTGTCTTGGGAGCAGAAGAGTCTTAGATATGTTTCTAGTTCCTGGTTTACTCATTCGGTTTCTCCATCTGTCTGAGGATGATATGCAGATGACAGTGCCAGATTGTATTGCAGTAGCTTTGCCAGTTCTTTTGCAAAGATAGAGGAAAATTGGGGGCCCCTGTCTGAGATGCATTTGTCATGTAGGCCGAAACGTGGGAAAACATAGGTGTAAAATAGCTTGGCAACTCCTTGTGCAGTAATATCCTTGTTACAAGGACAGAAGATTACCCCCTTTGTAAGCCCATGGTCAACCACGACCATGATGGAATCAAATCCCTGAGATGGGGGGCAGTCCAGTGATGAGATCCATGGAGATCTGTTGGAATGGCCAGGTGCAATTAGATGTGATGGGCATAGGTGGCGGTGTCATGGGGTGTGTGTTGACCTTGTTGGCCTGACAAATGGCACAACCAGAGATATATCTGCAGATAAAGGTAGCCATTCCTGGCCACCAGTAGTCTTTTTCAAGGAGGAAAAGGGTGCGAAATTGTCCAGCGTGTCCTCCTGCAGGGGAGGAGTATATGGATGACACCAATGAATGTCACACATCTTCTGAGATGTAGAGTCATCCCTTGAAGTACAGATTCCCTTCAAAGTATGCCCAGTCTGAAAGTAGTGAACGTGGAAGGGGAATTTCGTTCTGGTACATTCCTTTTAGTGCCGTCATCACAAAGGGGTCAGTTGCGGTTGATTGGTCTATCTTCTCTTTTAGGGCTACATCAAGTGATCGTATGAACAGATCATCTGAGAGGAGGGTCACCAGGTTGTTATCTTCTGTGGTGTCCACCTCTTTTTTTCGGGATAAGGCGTCGGCTGGTCCCATTTGTGTTCCAGGGACATGGGTAAATGTGAGGTCAAAATCCTGTAAGAACATTTGCCAGTGGGCATGTCTCCTACTTAGTTTCCTGAGGGTGCAGAAGTAGGTGAGGTTTTTGTGATCAGTGAGGATTTCGACAGGGTGTGTTGCTCCAAGGAGGTGGTGTCTCCAGTTTTCCAGGGCAAAGACCACTGCTAGCAATTCTCGGTCATAGATATCATAGTTCCGCTTGGTTTCGGAGAGGGTGGAGGATCGGTAGGAGCACGGGTGATCTGCTTTGTATTGTTGGTTGTACCTAATATGGGTTTTTTAGTCTTCGTGAAACCCTAAGTATCTTAGGAGGTACCGTTGGTCAACGGCCTCCTTGCTATCTCTTTGAGGTCTCTTTTCTTGTCCAGTGATGGTCACTTCTCCAGTGGCCCAGTATATAATAGGATTTTGTTGGTGAAGCCAAGTCATTCCAAGGATAATGTTTTCCTTGCAGGTGGGGAGTACCAGGAAAGTCCAATTTTCTTCTATCTCATCGATCCACAGGGATAGCTTAGTTTTATATCAAATCATTCCTGCTTTGTTGTTAGATCCATCTGCATTGACAGCAAGTAGTGGCTTGGGGAGTTTTTCCAAAGGGTAGTTGATTCTTTTGGCAAAGTGGAGGTTGATAAATGATTCAGTGGCCCCACAGTCGATCAGGGCTGTTGTGGTTTCAACACTTTTTCCTTCTGTAGTGGACAGAGAAACTGAAATAGATATAGATTTCTCATCATTAGATACCAGTACAGAGAAATAGCTTGGAGCGCAAGACATTGATTCTTGACTCCTTCTTAAAAACCCTGGTATGAAACATCTTTGGTTTCTACCCTTGCGATGGTTTCTCCTTCATCATCCTTGAAGCATTGTTTGAGGATTCTTAGTACCTCGTCTTTTGGGATATTTTGAGCTCCCAATTGTTGCACATACTCCAACATTTCATCTTTCTGTTCAACTTCGAGAGTTCTTGTTCTAGCTGGGTTGTTCTGTTCTTTTGGAAGTGGGTTCCTTCCTTCTTTTGAGTGTTTCTTTGCGAAGCATCCAACTTTGTCGCATATGAAGCATCTTCTTTCCCTGATTTGCTTTGCTTTCTTGTCCCAGCGTTCCTTTCTATTCCTTGTATGGATGCTATCGACATCCATTGCATCTGGGTCTCTTTGAAAGATCCTTCCTTGCTTGATGCTTCTTATTTTGTCGTCCTGCCTGGAGTGCCTCATAGCTTTCTCCATCCAT
>JBBPST010000153.1:0-20223 GCA_038093715.1 Austroboletus cf. mucosus | reverse complement strand
ATCTTTCTGTTCGACCTCAAGAGTTCTTGTTCTAGCTGGGTTGCTCTGTTCTTTTGGAAGTGGGTTCCTTCCTTCTCTTGAGTGTTTCTTTGTGAAGCATCCAACTTTGTCGCATATGAAGCATCTTTTCTCCCTGATTTGCTTCACTTTCTTGTCCCAGTATTCCTTTCTATTCCTTGTATGGATGCTATCAACATCCATTGCGTCTGGGTCTCTTTGAGAGATCCTTCCTTGCTTGATGCTTCTTATTCTGTCATCCTGCCTGGAGTGCCTTGTAGCTTTCTCCATCCATCCATCTACAGTTTCTGGTTCCTTTTTTCCTCCAATAATTTTGTGGACCAGGTGATCAGCCAGTCCCCTCATATAGTATTCGATGAGAGATGGTTGATCCGAAAGCCTGGCTTTGCTCATGAGGAGTCGGAAGTCTGTGTTGTAGTGGTCTATTGCATCAAGCCCTGTCCCTTTCATTTTTAGGGAGTGTAGTTTGCTTCTGGCATCTGCAGTGGTTTCCTTGTGAGAGAATGCTTGTTGGAATCATTTGATGAATTTCTTCCAGTTCTCTGCTTTGACAACTTCTTCGTGGATGTCCCTTAATTTTGTTTCCGCATGCTGCCTTCCCCAACCTTCTGTCATCCTGTTTAGGGTTGTTAAGATCTTTTGTTCATCATTGTATAAGGTGGGGTTCATTTTGAAGTATGCATCCATAGCATAGATCCAATACTCTGCTGTCTCCGCTTTCCCATTGAAGGGTTCTGGGAGACCAGCTCTTCATTCTGTGTCCCTTGAGCTACTCATTGTGTCGGTAGTCTCTTCTGGTTCGTGATACACTTCTATAGGTTCCTCCTGGTGGAGTACTTCGCTTGGCTCTTGTTGAGAGGGTACAGTGGATAGGGAAGGATTCCGAGATAGGGATGGTTGTCTTCTTCCAGAGCGAGGGGAAGAGGTGGTGTTCCAACTTCCTAGTGCTCTGCTTCTTTCGTTTTGGGCGATGGTCTTGGACGTCCTTTGTAGTCTCTCTTGTTCTCTGTAATAGGCCTCATCTTCATCTGATAGGGGAACTCCAAATCGTCCAGAAATATTGGGCAACAAGCTAATAGGAGTTATGCCAAGGGCACCCTCCAAGTTTACAGAAAAATTGGTGTTCTAGTGGATGGGCAGGTAGAATGTCATTTCTTCTGAGGAAGGCTGCTTGTTCCTTAGTGATGTGGAGTTCTTTGAGGATCTGTTGCTGGACGTAGATGAGGGAGGATAGTTCCAGGGTGGGCAATCCTTCTACATAGGGGTAGGAATGATTTGAAGAGCTAGATCTTTTGTTACACTTTTAGTTATTGTGCGCAACTTAGGACGGAACACGTAGTGTGTAGTCTTTCCTGATAGCTATAGAGTGTCCTCTGTGGCAACACTAAGTCCAATAGGTGTAGGGATCTCAAGCAAGGGGCAGCACACTCAGGTTTGGATGCAGGCACTACGTGAATTGTGTAGATGTAGCTGAGGAGTATTGTACATGGCACTGGGTATATATACAAAGCACTAAGGCTGTGGTCATAGGAATACTTGCCCCAAGAGAGAGGTAGGCTGTGGAGAATGGTGTCCATCAGGAAGGCGATACTGCACAGATCTAGCTGCACAATAATAATCAGAGAAGTTATACATAGGGAGGGGCAGTTCAATTGTGGACTGATGATCAGGGAAGCAATGAAGGGAATTTATCATCAAAAGGAAGCAGTAAAGGAATAGATAAAATCGTCCTCAAAGGAGGCAAAGATCATTGATGAAAGGGAAAGATAGTCCGATGAATGCAGTGAGGTGGAATTTGTAACAGTTTTTCATGGCAGAAGATCCAGAGATACTGCTGTAGGTCTCGGATCATTCACTCAGTTTGACCATCCGTTTGTAGGTGAGCAGTGGTGGATAACTTAGGTTTAATACCAAGCCGATCTAGCAGCAAGGTCATGACTTTGGATGTGAACTGCGGTCCTCGGTTGGATACAATAGAACGTGGGATCCCGTGGTTGGTTCACACATGTTTTAAATATAGCCATGCCGTGTTTAAGGCAGTGACTGTTTTGTTGCAAGGGATGAATTCCACTTCTTTGCTGAATCGATCAACGACTACTAAAATGGAATCAGAGCCCATAGATAATGGCAGATCCATCATGAAGTCTGCTGAGACATCAAGCCAAGGAGCATTCGGTAGCTCCAAGGGTATGAGCTTGCCTGCTGGGGGTTTATTGCCTGTTTTTGTGCATTGACAAATGTCGCATCTAGCAACATAGTCTTTTACATAGGTGACCATTCCTGGCCACATATAGAATTTGGCTACCAAAGCCAAGGTTTTGTCAATGCCGGAGTGTCCTACTGCAGGCATGTTGTGACAACTTGTGACGATATCCCTTCATAGATCTGGTTCATTTGAAACAAAGATCTTCCCATCCTTTCTTAGGAGTGGCTCCATAAGGTCTTCATCATAGCCCTATTTGTAGAGCTCTTGGATTTCCTTCTCCTTCATGAGAAGTACTTCTCCCTTAATACATTTTAATAACTTATCACCTTCATCTTGGACCAGAATGGTAGCTCTGATCTGCTCCGGCAGAATAACAAGAACCTGCTTGTTGTCTGCTTCAATTCCTTCCATGTGATCTTCTCTTCTAGAGAGATCATTGGCTTTTCCCATGGTGGCACCTGCTTTGTGACACCAGACATGGTTGAATCTAGATAGATATTGCGCCCAGCGAGCTTGTCTCCAGTTTAGATCCTGTCTGACCATAAACCATTGGAGATTCTGGTGGTCGTTCCAGATCTCGTATTGGTGCCTTGCACCTTCTAAATAATGATGCCAAGTTTCCAGTGCTCGTATCACTGATAGCATCTCCTTATCAGCTACAGGATAGTTGTGTTTGGTGTCATTCATACTGTAAGAGTAATAGGTGACAGGGTGCCACTTTTCCTCCTTTAGGATAGATAATACAGCCCCAGTTGTGAAGTCCGAAGCATCGCATTCTAGCCTGAATTGGCTATCTATGTCTGAATGAGCCAGTACTGGTGCCATGATGAATGCCTTTTTGAGTGTGTCAAATGCCCCTTGTTGTGCTTAACCCCATTCGAAGGGTTGGTCTTTTTTGGTTAGGTTGTTCAATGGCCTAGTGATAGTGGCATAGTTGGTGATGAACCGCTGATAGAAATTGGCTAGCCCCAAGAAGCTTCTTACTCCTCTGAGGTTCTTCAGGGTGGGCCATGCCAAGACCACTTCTACTTTGGACTCATCCATCTGAATCCCATCTTTTCCCATGATCATGCCCAGAAACTCAACTTCTGTGGCATGGAATGTGCATTTTTCGGGTTTGACAAATAAGCTGTTCTCCTCTAGCCATGCCAAAACCTTTTTGACGATGGCCTTGTGCTTTGCAAGGGAGTCCGTTTTTGTAAATATCATGAAATTGTTGATGTAGACGACGAGACAATTGACCATGTCTGCGAATATCTTGTTCATCATGGCCTGGAATGTGGCCAGGGAGTTACAAAGGCTGAAGTACATCACTGTCGGTTTGAATGCTCCTCTGAAGCAAAGGAAGGCTGCCTTTCATTTCTCACCTTCTTTGATGTGAACATTGTTGTACCCCCATCTAAGATCCATTTTCGTAAATAGTTTTGCCCCATTTAGCTTATCTACAAGCTGCCTGATCAATGGTAGTGGGTAGTTGTTCTGCACAGTGTGTTTGTTCAGGTACTTGTAGTCCTGAACCATTCTTTTGCGGCCATCCTTTTTAGGCACAAAAAACACTGGGGAAGTCTGCAGGGACTTAAATGGCCATATGTAGCCTTTTCTGAGCTGGTCATCTATGAACACAGCTACTTCATCTTGCTCTGTCACAGACAGAGGAATGATCCTTCCCTTCTTGGGTTGAAACATGTCTTTGAGATCTATGGTGTGATCCCAGGGTTTTCTAATTGGTATGTGTTCCGATTCTTTCTTCGAGAACACCTTTAGCCACTGATGGTAGCATTCAGGCACTAATTCTTCCAGGGTTTTCTCTTGGGGTTTGGGTGGTGCTTCTAGCGTAGCCTGAATATGATAAGCAGTCCGTGCTTCCTCCTGCTCATCAGGATTATCTGCCATGTCTTGACAAATGCAGATAGCATGGTCCTGTAAGAGAGTGCAGCTTTGAGGACATCTTGTCATCTCCACTGTTCCTTTCTGCCAGTCAATGACAGGATTGTGCCGTTTTAGCCATGTATATCCAACGACCAGGGAAATCCCTTCCAAGTTGGTGACTTCAGTCAGCATTTTCTCACGGTGGCCCTGGAACTCAATCACTATCTCCGCAGAGTGTGTGATACTGCCTGCTGAGTTCTTGGTGCTGTCTATATTAAATATGGGGATAGGGCATGGCAACAGTTTCATCATGATTTTGTGCTTCTTTGCCCATGCCTCATTGATGAACACCTGATTGGCGCCGCTGTCTAGCAGGGCCTTGACCTCATGGAGATTATTCCTATTGGAGCCAATAGATAGGTCCATTATGATGTCACTTAGTCCTTTGACCGTGTGAATAAAGAATTCATCAGGAAAGGTTTGCATAGAGTCTTCCTCTGCTTTCATTGCAGCGAGTCTCCACATGTCTATCCCTTCCATTGGAGCGATCCCTGATTCTAGGATGATTGGGGATTCATCCACCACTTCGTATCCTTCTCGGATTAAATTAATATGGGGGCTTTCGGCTAACCCCTTCCCTTTACCACTTCGAGACTGGCTCTTTGTGGGTTCCTCGGGTTCAAACATTTCTAAATATGAAAATCTATTTGCGGCTTGAATTCCTAGATTACTCAAGCTGCCTTCCCTTTTCCCTTCTTGGAAAAGTGGGTGTGGATCTCCATGTACGTCATTCCTTTTAGATCTGCCAGGGACCCTTCTTCCTTTTCCGCGGCTTTTGCACCATCAGTCTTGGCTTCCTCCCATGAGGTCACCCCTTCTTCTTTCTTGGCAGCACATGCCTGTCTTTCTCCCTTTTTGGAGCAGGAGTCCTTGTGTTTGCTCTTCCAGCCACACTCCTTGCAGGTGGGCTTCTTGCAATCTTTAATCATGTGGCCTTGTTTGCCACATGCGAAGCACGAGCCCAGCTTCGGCTTCTCTTCTTTGGCAGCCTTGGCCTGCCTGTCCTTGTTTGAGCCCGAAGACTCAGCATGCCGACCTCCTTGCATGAGGCGGTAGCTTTCCTGACCCTTGGCGATAGCCCAGATGTTGGTTAGGGTAACATCCAGGTTAGAGGACCTCATGTTGGTCCAGTAAAGCTCTTTGATTATCTCCTGAGAGACGTGCTTCTCAAGGAGATGGATCCCGAATTGAGATCCGACTTTGGCCTGCTCATATAGCAAGATCCATTTGAACAAGAATGTGTCTATGTCTGCAGTTCCTTGTTTAAACAACGTGATCTGCTGCATCGCCCAGTCTTTCTGGAGTTGGGGTTGGAAGAGCCCCTCTATTTCTGCTACCAGATTATCCCAATCGGTAAGCGTACTTGTTCTGTTGGCCAGACAGAGTAGCTCTCTTTCAGCTACATAGGCCCTTTTGACTCCTTTGAGCCATGATAAAATTGCATAGGCCCTGTTCAGCCTGTTGGGTTGGAAGGAGCCGTCCAGCAGCTTCCTTGCGAACTCTCTTGGGTGGGAGTCCAGCCAAGATCTGATCTTGATCCACCACTCTTCAAACTTCCCACGGGTCCCATTATAGGTCCTGGGGTCAGAGAAGATCTCCACTTTGAAGCCTCCTCCGCTGCTTCCAGCCGCTCTTCCACCTTGGGAACCCCAGTCCACAAGTGAGAGTGCCTCCCAAGTCTGCACCTCATTCTCTTGGGCGCACATCTTGGTGTCTGCCAACTTTGTTGCAGCTTCCTGCAAGTCGACTTCCATCACGGCCTTTTCTTGTTGCAGCGCCGCTACTGCATTGAGTAAATTTTGGATTTGCGCTGTCTGCACATTCACCAGTGCCACAACATCTGCCAAAGTGGGAGTCAACATTGGGCAGGATGAGATTAGCTAAAAGAAAGGCAAGTTCATCAAGCCTTGCTTTGTATGACAGGTGATCTAGATCACAGATCAGATCGTAGAGTTCCTGTAGCTTTCTTTTGTACTCTTCTCGCGTCAAGTGATCATACCAGCGGTTTAAGATAGCTGCCTTGTATAAAGTATATTCTTCTGGAATTTTGACTAGTATTCCAGGTACATAAAGGGGGAGAGGGTGGGGTATCCTCTAGCAGGTGTCTTCAGCACTGCTCTTGGTCATAAGTAGGGCCTAACGTAATAGGGCCCTCGCATAAGGTAAGCTCTATCCGCATGTAGCTTTGCCAGATTTGCTTCATAGACCCTTCTTGGTCACAGTATCGGCTCCTGGTAATTGTACCAGGGCTTCTTAACCATCTGTGGTCTCTTTACTTCGTTCCTGATCTCCTCTCCTAACTCCTCTCCAAATAGAAGTCTAAAGGTGTCTAGCTCCCCTACTAGGACTAGATCTTCTAAACGGACCCTGGGTGCTACCAAGGAGTCATTGGGGTCTTCTTCAATGAAGTCATCCTCTGCTCTCGTCAACTCTACTTCTATGATGGCTCGTGCAGCTTCTGTGGCCTCTCCATAAGTCGCAAACCTCCCTTCCTGCGACACTGTTGCTTGGTTCACTAGGAGAGCAACACCGGACCGGTCAGCACATAAGTTCTCCTTGACTCTGCTGCTCGACTAAGTGCGTCCACCACTCGCATTGCCCAACTTATTTCTGCTTGTAGGTCCTTCTGCGATGGGTGATATGGTATGATGAGGGTGAGACTTCTTCGGCAGCTCCTTCGGCTGACTAGGCTTCAATGGGGTACTTGACGAGGGTACCGGATGAAGGTGTAGTTTATTTGTGATGAAACATTCAAAAATCCAATAACCGTGTTAAGGCTAGAGGACTCTTGGCTCAGAGGGTAGTGGGATAAGGGAACAAGTAAACTGGGGATCCAGTCTACCACCTGAGGGTTTATATAGTGTCTAGCTATGTATGTACATGTTTGTGTAAATACCATAAAGAGAAATCATATGACGATAGGCATGAATTACATGATTGGCTGATAAGCTGGAACATATTCTATTGGATGATAAGCATGTGATGTCATAAATAAGAGATAAGGATCTAGCCCTCGTGCGTAAGCATAATTGTGTAAACAGAGTCATGTGAGAAGTCACATGACCCTTGTCATGTGATATGGGAAGTGAACATATGACAAGTCCATTCATCTTGTAGGTGGGAAAGTATTCCCTTAAATAGAATATCTAGAGTTTGAATCACATTAAGGTAAAAAGAATAAAGCATAGAAAAAGAGTGTTTGTAACAGAGACCAATGCACTTCTACATGTATATCCCTTCTTTATTAGTCCTTTTGCTTGACCATTTCATTTGTTTACCCATTACTCATCATTTCTGAGAGTTTCTGTTTGTTAGTGAAGATCATGGTTACACCGGTCTTACACCAGTCTTACACCGGACTTATGAAGACTGGGTGGTCTTTTATATTCACTTTCATCAGTCACTTTCTTTCTTTCTTTCCTAGTTATTTCCAGTGGTTCCTTGATTGGTTAGGTGCATAGAGTCTGGGCATACTCAGATTATAAAATTCGTACTTGTCATATGGAAATGACAGCTACTGTTTGGCTCACACTGTCACTGTCTGGGACCATCTCCCTCCATTGTTTTACTGTCTACAAGGCTGAACTGCCAGTCTCTACCGCTACTCACAAACTCACACTCTATACTGATGACTCCAGACTTCTGGACTACTGACACTCAGAACTCCGGACTTCCAAATAGTCCTTTGGTGTGCTCAATGACTTTGCCCTGGTCTCATTCCTTTGCATTTAGAGTCCCTCTGGGGTGAATCTATTCACTTCCCACACAAACCCGGACACTATAGGGTGGTCAGGACTATCAGGATACCTGGTACCAAGTCCACTCACCCACTTTTTTGTCTTTAAAGCGGGCATGGTATAACCAGTGCAGGGGTATGGAACCTGGGCTTCTTGATGGTTCTCATATGGGGGTGCTCTTCGCAGTGAGTGACTTCCTCTTCTATCAACTGCACTGTGACCTCTACTTCGATAAGCTCCCTTACTATCTTCATGGTGTCTACTCCTCACGGGATTAGCGATTCATTTGGATCTTGTTCCTTAAATGAACTCTGGTTTGGGGTGTTTCTTATGTTGAAGAAGGGGCTTCATCTGAAGACTAGCCATGCTACTCTCACTGCTGCTACCTTGTCTGGGATGCCTCTGGTTCCCCAAGTTCCTGGAAGCTCTCTCTCTACTTTTTTAACCTTTACTACCACTGGTTGATCATCTCCTCTCCTTGCAATGGCCTCAGAAGGCACACCGAGGTGCTGTGCTGCAGGGAATTGGGACACTACTTCTATTAGCCCTCAATGCACTACAGTGAAGCCAAGTAATTTTTTACTTGTGAGGAGGGTGGGGATTACTACTGGTCTTGAGTAGTAATCTTGCAAGGGGGACAGCATAGTCAACCTTGATGGACTTTGAGAGTAATGATACGACTCCGAATATAAGAGAATAAAGAAGTAGTCATCAAGCACATTGCTTGTCTTAGAAGGATTGGTGTTACGATTCAATGGACCCCTATTTCTTTTCTTCCCACCTTACTGCTTTGTCATCTCCACTTACCTATTTAATATGACTCATCTACAATTGTATTACCAAGACGCTGACACATCTCTTTCTTTTCTAACTCATGCATTATTCATGCGTGCTTACCTATCATCCATAATATGTCCGCTTCTTTGCAATTCCATCACATTCTATCACTGACATATCTTCTTCACTCCAATCTACCCTTAACTTGTTCCATCTCTATATAAACCTTAGATACCCTCGATGTATCTCTTAACTTTGACCTCCACAATCTACCTCTTACATCAATTGTTCTTGGTCCCTCAGTCCTCACCCTACTGTTGAGTGGGTGCTTCTTTGATTCCCCTTGAACCAGTAGGCGTCTCCTACTACTCCCTTGACTGTCAGTGAGAGTCCCTCCAGAATCCCTGACTTGCCCTTGATCAACGTCGAGTGTCCATATGAAACCACATCTCCTTCGAACCTATGAGAGTCCATAGCTCCCTTGAACCCTTGACCACCTTTTGTGGCTACTCTTGACCTTACCCAGGCCAAGCATAACAAAAGGTCAAAGTTTCTCTTGATCGGCTACCATAGTGTATTGCCACCATTTCGCACAGATGCCCCCAGAACCCTAGACCCTGTATTGATAACTGATTGTACAGGGAACCATCACCAAGCTTGCTGAGCTCAGAATCACCTCCCCCTCCACCTTTGACAGATCGTTCTCTAAAGCCAAAGCTTGGCTTGAGACAGTTCAAACCTATCTGATCATCAATGAACACATCTACACCTCTGATGCAAAAAAGGTGATCTTCGCCCTCTCCTTCTTGACAGAAGGCTCTGCACAATCATGGGCTGCTCTCTACCGCAGCAAATGCCTCTTGACCTTTCCCCCTACCTTTGGGATGATAAAGGATTTCATCAAGGTGTTCAATGCCAACTTCGAACACCAAGAGTCTTGGAACAACGCCATCATCTGGCTCCAGACACACCAAGCTTCTAAGGAAACAAAGGAAACTTGAGGAGCAGCGCTCCTCAGGTATAATTCCCAGTTCCAAAACAATGTCCAACTCTCTGCCATCATTGATGAACAAGTCCTAATCTTGTACTATCGAGCAGGTCTCCCCACTTGCCTCATGGAACACATCTTGTCCATGGAAACTGTACCCTCCACCATCATCAAATGATATGAAAAGGCAATCCTATTTGGGACCTGGCTAAAGATGTCGCTAATCAATGACGACACCCCCTCCCCTACCGACATTTCACCACCTCGAACATGCCCAAGGAGCATAATTCCAATGCCATGGATGTAGATTCTATCTCCCGTCCCTTTCGACTCACTGATGAAGAGCGGGAATGCTGCTTCAAAGAAGGCCTCTGCTTCCATTGTAGGCAGAAAGGACACCGAACCAACTCATGTCTGACCTTCTCAAACACCCAACTCAAAAAACGGACGAAAGTCCAAGAGATCACCAAAGACAAAGAAGACGATCTGGAAGTCAACCAGGTCAATTTCTCAAAGAATTTTTGAAACGGAGCCCTCGACCAACGCGAGAAGCTCCTAGACAATGTGCTGCTGTAACTGTAACTACTATTCCCAATACGATGCTGATTCCTCTCCAACTCATCGTACCCTCACACATATTGAAAACCGTCGACACCACCACTCTCATCGATAGTGGAGCAGATGTCTCCTGCATAGACTGGGCTTTTGTAAAAAAGCACCAACTCCCCACCACCTGACTCTCCTCTCCTCTCCGCATTACCAATGTTAATGAACAACTCACCACCAAAGGAGGTGTTTGCTTCACCTCCAAGCTCTTTGTTTCTGTCAAAGGACTTGCCCACAAAGTCACACTACTGCAGCCATCAGAACATCATCCTAGGTCTTTCCTGGCTCAAGAATGTCAATCCCTCCATCAATTGGTCCACTCAGACCATCTCTATCAAGGAGTCCACTGACCAGTCCAAAAAACTCAATTCCCTCCATAATGAGGATCTCTGACACTTCGAGACTCATTTCCAACAGTACCAACCCTCTCCACAACCCCCTTGACACATCAATATTGATTCCATCTGCAACGCCCGACTCTACGAGTACCTTGATTACGAACCAGAATGAGACTATCTGATTCGTGCTATCAACAATTGAAAACTCCACCGCATCATGCAGATTGGATCCAAACACATTCCCCTGGGCGACCCTTGAATCGCCAAACTCACCACTGCCACGGAACTCACCATGGCAGCAGAACTTGCTAAACCAAAAACTACTCTACCACCAGAGTACTCCAACTATGCTTCAGTCTTCTCCAAGGAAGCCACTGAACATGTACCACCCTCTCGACCCTATGACCACGAAATCAATCTGGACAACTCATTCTCCCCAAAAGTCGGAAAGATTTATCCCCTCTCCCCGGATGAGAGAACCGCTACTGAAGCATTTCTTGACGAGAACCTCAAAAGTGGAAAGATCTGCCCCTCAAACTCTTCCCAAGCCTCCCTTTTCTTCTTCATCAAAAAGAAGGATGGCGGTTTTCGCCCATGCCAAGACTACTGCTACATCAACGAACATACTGTCCGTGACATGTACCCCCTCCCTCTCGTCTCTGACCTCATTGACAAACTCAAAGACACCAAACTCTTCATCAAGTTTAATGTCCGATGGGGATACAACAATGTACATATCAAAGACAGCCACCAATGGAAGGCAGCCTTCATCACCCACAAAGGCCTCTTCGAACCGACCGTTATGTTCTTCGGTCTCACCAACTCTCCCACCACATTCCAGCGGTTTATGAATGACTCCTTTCATGATATGATCACCAAAGGTTGGCTTGTCATTTACATGGATGACCTCCTCATCTTCTCCCCTGACAAGAAGACACACACTGAACAGATGAAGCACGTTCTCCAATGAATGAAGGAACTTGACCTTCATCTCAAACTTGAGAAATGCAAATTCACATCCCCCGAAGTCAAATATCTGGGTATGATTGTCAAACCAGGCCAGCTCACCATGGATCCTGTCAAACTTGACAGCATCGCATCCTGGCCTACCCTTCAGAAACTTAGAGATGTTCAATCTTTCCTTGGATTTGCAAATTTCTACTGACGCTTCATCCCTGACTACTCCCATATTGCCCGACCCCTCATAGACCTCACAAAGAAAACCTCCCCCTGGCAGTGGAGTGACTCTTGTCAAAAGTCGTTTGACAACCTGAAATCACTCTTCCTCTCAAAACCTGTTCTTCGCCTCCCTGACCTTTCAGCTCCATTCACCATCGCCACTGACACCTCCAAGTTTCCCACTGGAGTGATCCTTCTTCAAACTGATACCAATAGTGATTGGCACCCATGCTTCTACCTCTCTAGTTCCCTCTTCCCCACAGAACGAAACTATGATATCTATGATCACAAACTCCTCACAATCATCCGAGCCCTGAAAGCCTGGAGACACTATCTCCACAGCGCCTCCCACCCGATCCAGGTCTTCACTGACCACAAAAACCTGACCTACTTCCAGTCAGCTCAAACCTTGAATCGCTGACAAGCTCATTGGCTCCTCAACCTCGCTGACTTTGATCTCACCATGGTACATGTACCTGGAAAGAACCTTGCAGGTCCCGATGCTCTATCACGTCACCCCAACCTTAGCCCCTCAGAGGGAGATAACAATGGAGTAGTGCTCCTCCCTCCCTCCTTTTTTATTTGTTCCATCAACCTCACCCTTCATGATCTTATCACCTCCTACTCCAAAGATGACTCTATTGTCACCAAAATACTTCAATCCTTCAATGGAATGATTCCTGCTACATTCTGCTCCCAACTCTCTGACTGGCAATTCACTGCCAGCGTCCTCACCTACCAGGGACGCTGTGGAGACTGGTGCGCTGCTACACATATATCCCTTTTTATCACCCCTTTTACTTGATCTTCCCTTCTCTTTTATTGACTCTTTACTTATCATTTTGAAAGTTACTGTTTGCTAGTGAAGACCATGATTACACTGGTCTTATCCCGGACTTGCACCGGACTTGCACCGGACTTGTTCCGGACTCGTCTCGGACTTACTTATAAAGACCAGGTGGTCTATTATATCCACTTACATTGGTCACTTTCTTTCTTTCTTTCTTCGTTATTTCCAATGGTTCCTTGATTGGTCAGGTACATAGAGTCTGGGCATACTCGGACTATATATTTTGTACTTCTCATATGGAAATGACAGCTACCATTTGGCTCACACTGTCACCATCTGGGACCGTCTCCCTCCACTGTTTTACTGTCAACAAGACTGTACCGCCAGTCTCTACCGCTACTCATGACCTCACGCATTATACCGACATCTCCAGACTTCCGGACTACCAACGCTCAGAACTCCGGACTTCCGAATAGTTCATTGGTGTGCCTCCGACTTTGGCCTGGTCTCATTCCCTTGAATATAGAGTCCCTCTAGGGTGAACCTAATCGCTCCCCACACAAACACGGACACTATAGGGTGGTCAGGACTATCAGGATACCTGGTACCAAGTCCACTCATCCACATTTCTGTCTTTAAAACTGGAGCCCACCATGAGGGACTCCAACAAGGGTTCCAGACGAAGTCTTCAGCCAACACCTCACCGCCTTGAAATCGAAAATTTACTTGCAGAGTTTCAGAATCTTGACATCTCCGACAGCTCCGATCTCCTGATACCAGTATCCCCTCGCAATGCATGACACAACCATCCCAGCCTCCTTGAGATCTCCTCTTTTGGTGATTTCCTGCCATCGGAAGAAGACCCAAATACAGACCCTGAAGAAGCTCTTTATTCCGATTGGCTGGTATCCCCTGCATCTCATCTCAGTTCCTTGCTTCCGTTGATCGACACACAGCCACCGGAGCTTATTAGTGCCGTCAATGTCACAGAATTGAGCTTCGGAAGGCTGATCCCTGGTGCATTCATACATTCCACCCCTGGAGTTACTAGGGAAGGGAGGAACTGCTCTCAGACTCCACATGAAGGATCCCAATCATCGGGGGAGGAACCATCTTCAGGGGGATCCCCATCTCTCTCATTCCTTCTTTACCCATCACCTACCATCGAACGCTTTCGGGTTTTGAGAAGTCCGGACCAATCCTCCTTCATCGACACCAATCCCGACCGGACTTCTATCACCCCATCTGCACCATCGCCACCTTCACCAAATAACACTCAGCATTGCACTCCATCTCCGCCCCCATCAAAGCTACCTACACCTATGGCCAACCCAGTCCAGATGCCACTCCGGGGTACTCAGAATACCCTGAAATTCGATGGGAAAACTCCATCCTTGCTCCCCAGATTCCTGGAAGATGTTAAAGAGCTCGGCACTGCTGCTGGCATCACCGATGCCCAGATGATTCTTCCATTCAGTATGCAGACCTTGAAGAGTCTAAAGTATGGGAGCTTCTAGACGAAGCTACAGCTGCTCCAGCGAGCTGGGATGAGTTCACCAAGGCTGTCATGGAGCTCTACCCCGGTTGCAAAATACTGTCGCGCTGACATCCAGTACCTAGTCCAGGAGTACCAAGCTAAGCCAATGCATACCCTGGAAGACCTTGGGGAATATCAGCGCAAGTTCCAAAAGGTTTCTAAGCCCTTGTTAATCAACAAGAAGCTCTCGGACCTCGACTGTGACACGCTATTCATAACCGGACTTCCATCGGACTTGTCCAATACAGTCTGGCAACATTTGTTAATCACTAAAACCACTCATCACCCTGCAGATCTGTATCCTATGAAGGATATAGTGGACACCACTATCTTCCTCCTCACCGGATCCGCACTCCGGCCCCTGACTACTACAGGTGTTTCCCAGACACCTATTCCCTACTATCTGACCTGGGCATTGCCAATGCCAGCTATTCAGGTCTCACAACCTGTCTCAGCCTCTGTGACGAGCAGCACTCCTATCATCAAGCAGGAGCAGGTAAATATGCAAAGAGCTTCTAGACCAAGGGAGTGTGCATTTTGTGGTGACTTGTCTCACTTCATAAATAGCTGTCCCCATGTCGACAGGTACCTCCAATCGAGGAAGGCATCCTGAGGCACTGATCGGCGACTATACCTTCCTGATGGGAAGCGCATTCCGTGCATCCCCAGGACCTGTTGTCTAAAGGATTGCCTAGACCGAGTAGCTTTGCAGACCACTCAAGCTGCAACTCCGACGGTCACTGTGGGCATAGTTTCTCTTTCTTACCCAGATACTTGTTATGACTTAATGGACCCCTATTTCTTTTCTTCCCACCTTCCTGTTTTGTCATCTCCACTTACCTATTTAGTATGACTCACATACAGTTGTATTACCAAGACGCTGATGTGTCTCTCTTCCTTACTCATGTATTACTCATGCATGCTTACTTATCATCCGTAATATGTCCGCTTCTTCGCAATTCCATCGCATTCTATTGCTGACATATCTTCTTGATTCCAACCTACCCTTAACTCAGTTCCCCTCTATATAAACCCTAGATACCTTCGATGTATCCCTTAACTTTGACCTCCGCAATCTACCTCATACATCGATTGTCCTTGGTCCCTCAGTCCTCACCCTATTGTTGAGTGGGTGCTCCCTCGATTCCCCTTGAACCAGCAGGCGTCTCCTGCTGCTCCCTTGACTGTCAGTGAGAGTCCCCCCGGGATTCCTGACTTGCCCTTGAACGACGTCGAGTGTCCATATGGAACCACGTCCTCCCTTCGAACCTACAAGAGTCCTCACGGATCTGTAGCTCCCTTGAACCCTCGACCACCTTTTGCGGCTACTCTTGACCTTACCCAGGCCAAGCGTAACAATACTGATGCCATCATAGATATTGAGCCTTCCTTCTTAACTCTGGAGGCAGAATCGTGGGATAATACCGATGATGATGGGAGTCTGGACATGAATCATCCGGATTTCTGGTCTTATATATCGCATGCATGGGCTAACTTCCAGGTGGACCGAGCCAAGGAAAAGGGGAAATGAGTCCAGTTTGATGGCGTTGACGTGCCATCTTGCAAGTCCAGGCAACCCGGAAATCGGTCTTCCACTGTGGAAGAAATCATCACTCCCGAGATTGCAGCAACTCGGACTTCAACACCATTACCAGCAAGACCGATAACACCGGCCCCTTCAGCATTAAAGGTTCCACCACCAACTCTATCTACATCAGCATCCAATACTAACCCAGCCTATCTGGCCACAACTCCTCCAACCGGTCAGTTTCACTACACCTTCCCACTGGAGGATGACGCGGCACCAAAGAAGATTCTGGACCGAGTTCTGGAGACTACTGTTCCGATCCCTTTCAGGGAATTGATTTCAGTAGCTCCAGAAGTTCGGAAACAGTTTCGGGACTTATCAACAACAAAGCGTATCCCAGTGGTGACCAATGTCGTACAGGTAAATGAGCTCTCAGGAAGAGATTCCGACGCTGTTGCTCATCAATTTGGTGATAGCATACACCGAAATGATGAAGGTCTCATTGTTGCTCATTATAGTATCCCCCTCAGGTTGCTCAATGTGAAAGTCCTGGGAACTCCAGTATCTATCACCAGTGTGCTGGACTCAGGATCAGAGATCATTGCCATGCCCAAGCAAGTATGGGAGACTCTGAGACTTCCGGTCCAGTCCAACCATGTTATGACCATGTCAAATGCAAACACCAGCACTGAGTCGACCATAGGAGTCATTGAAAATCTCCTTCTTGACTTCGGTGCTGGTGAGGTATGTTTACAAGTGCAGGTTATTCCCTGAGCCAACTTTGACCTGCTCTTGGGTTGACCATTTCATTGTCTCATGAGCGCTACTACTGATGACTTCCCTGATGGTTCGCAGAATATCACGCTCCAAGACCTGAATACTGGGAAGGAGTACAAGTTGCCTACACAGACCTGAACTCAAAGATGTCCCCGGTGTAGGCGCAAGTTACCTTGTGCCAATCATCAATCCGTCGTCAAGATGGGTTTTTAGATTTCAATGATCCACCATCTGATCGGGGAGATACGTCTATTAACCTTGCATACATCATTCCAACATCATTAAGCCAACCTCGAACTTCTTTTTTGGACTTCCGACCAGGACTCCAGTTTTCTGTATTTACCCTCTTGAAGTCCAAGGCGAAGCCGGTCTCCCGGTCTTCTTCTTTCTCCTTTCTTTCATTGACACAATCATCTCTATGTCCCTCCCATTCCTCCGCTTTCAACTCCACCTTCTCCTTCAACGACCAGGTACACTCCTGGGCCTATAAGCCTGTGGCCAGGAAAGTCCGACCGGTCATGGCCCCACTCGAGGAGGAGTACAGGGTACTTCGACAACTACCGGAATCACCTCTTTCCAGACTTCTACCCTTGCCGACACACCCACTGGACTTCATACTGGGAGTCTGATTCACTCAGGACCGCGCCGACACATTAGACCTTGACCCCGCGAAGTGGCTATGGCCCGAAGAAGTCAAACTAGTCCGGTGGATCGTGCTCAATCATGAGACAGCCTTTGCTTGAGTTCTGACTGAGCGAGGACGCTTAGATGAGCGCTATTTCCCTCCGGTAAAGATACCGACCATACCACATACCCCCTGGGTACTCCGAAATATTCTGATACCACCTTCTGCCTGAGATCAGGCAATTCAAATCATCAAAGACCAGATTGCCTCTGGAGTCTACAAACTGTCTGCTGCTGCATACCGTTCGTGCTGGTTTTGTGTTCTCAAGCAAGATGGGAAGTCACTCCAGCTCATCCATGACCTCCAATCCCTGAATGCAGTTACTATCTGGGATTCATCAGTCCCTCCCTTTGTCGAGCACCTGGCAGAATCCTTCGGCGGAAGCGCTGTCTATGGTATGATGGATTTGTTTGCTGGATACGACCAAAGGCTGCTGCATGTGGACTCCCGGGACATGACGACTTTCAATAGTTCGCTTGGCCCACATTGTCTCACTACTCTCCCAATGGGTTATACTAATGCAGTACAGATTTATCAGGCCGATATGGCTTTTATTTTGCAGGATGAGATTTCTCACCACATCATGCCCTTCATCGATGATCTTCCGGTGAAGTCCGGAGATTCCAGGTATCAAAGTCCGGACGGGACTTATGAGACCATTGGGGACAACCCAGGTATCTGGAGATTCATTTGGGAACATCTAACTGTTGTTCACAGAATACTCCAACGACTTCAGAATGTCAATGCTACGGTCTCCGCAAAGAAGTTTGTGCTTGCTGCCCCAGAAGTGACGATTGTCAGGCACAAGTGCACCTTCAAGGGATGCATTCCTCATGAGGCCAAGGTCCAAAAGATTAAGGACTGGCCGGAGTGCATGAATCTGACACAAGTCCGAGGATTCCTAGGAATCTGCGGAGTGGTACATATATTCATTCGCAATTTTGCTTCCATCGCTCGCCCACTCGTTCATCTGACCTGAAAGGGTGTTCCCTTCGACTGGGGGGATGCCCAGAGGGAGGCTATGGACCATCTGAAGGATGAGATAGTCCGGTCTCCTGTGCTCCGACGTTTGGACTACAAGTTTGGCTGGGAGGTCATCCTTGCTGTTGACACCTCATATATAGCTGTCAGCTTCATCCTCTCACAAGAGGGCACCGATGGAAAGTGCTATCCAAATCAGTTCAGGTCTATAAGCCTGACCGAGATGGAAAGTCGCTACTCCCAGGCGAAGCTAGAGCTCTACGGACTATTCAGAGCCCTGCGCTCAGTCCGAGTTTTCATTTTCGGAGTTACTAACCTTACAGTGGAAATGGATGCCAAGTATGTTAAGGGCATGATCAACAATGCAGACTTATAGCCCAATGTGACCATTAACTGTTGGATCGCGGGTATTCTTCTCTTTCACTTTGATTTGCGCCATATTCCGGCAGACCGACATTCCGGCCCCGATGGTCTTTCTCATCATCCACCATCTGATCACGATCCTCCAGAAGACAATGACATTGAGGATTGGCTTGACAACTCTTATTCATTTTTGATTACATTGCTAAACGATCACATCTTCCATTCCCCTGCACCTGCTTCATACACCAGACTTTCAAACAGGTTTTCGACCAGTCTTACATGTCACCCTCCGATCTACTCTTCCTCACCTGCTATACATGCTATATCCCCTTCTACTATAACCATTCCATTGTTAACCTTTCGATCGGTCTTCTCTTTGTCTTCTCCCTCACCAGAACCTACACCAGACTTAAGTCCAGTCTCCCCAACAATACCTCGGTCTCCCAAGGCCGTAGCCAGAGAGGCCCGCATAGCCCTCATTCAGCATTTCCTTGAATCTCACATTCACCCCGCTGACATTTCAGATGTGGAATTCCAATCCTTCGTCAACTCGGTGACAAAGTTCTTCCTTCTCAATGGTTGTTTGTGGTGTAGAGAACCACATGGACGCCATCAAATGGTTGTCCCGGAGCATGGGCGGTACGGACTGATCAAGGAGATGCACGATGACCTCAGGCACAAGGGTGTCTTCACAGTCCGGACTCATCTGCTGCTCCGATTCTGGTGGCCTATGTTGGTCGACGATGTCAAATGGTTTGTTCGGACTTGTCATGAATGTCAAATCCATCAGACGAATCGATTCCATATTCCCCCTCTCGTTCCGGTTATTGGTGGCCTATTCTGAAAGGCTCACCTGGATACCATGCTAATGCCCAAATCAGGCGGATATAGATATATAGTCCAGGCCCGGTGTGCGCTGACATCATATTCAGAATGGCGCATGCTCCACTCAGAGAATGGTGCTGCTTTGGCATCATTCATCTTCGAAGAGATCCTCTGTCGTTGGGGCCCTCTAGCTGAAATTGTCACAGACAATGGGCCAGCCTTTGTTCAGGCACTTGATGTCCTGGCTGACCAGTATAGCATTTGGCATATCCGCATCTCCCCCTATAACTCCCAGGTGAATGGCATTGTCAAACACCAACATTATAATGTCCGGGAGGCCATCGTCAAAACTTCCCAGGAGGGGGAGACTCGCTGGCATCTTGCAGCTCACTCAGTCTTCTGGTCCGAGCAGGTTACCATAGTCCGATCGACCGGTCTTTTACCATACTTTATGGTCCATGGCATCGAGCCCCTCTTTCCATTCGACCTTGCCGAAGCTACCTTCCTTGTCCCTGCCCCGGAGACCGATCCTTTATCTCTGGCCGGACTTATTGCTTGGAGAGCCCGCCAACTCCAAAAGCGTCGGGATGATCTGGACTTCATATGAGACCGAGTCCAGAAAGCCCGATTCGATTCCATCAAACACTTCAAGGCTGCCTTCAAGAATCAAATCAAGGACTTCGATTTCCAGCCTGGCAGCCTCGTATTAGTCCGGAATACGCGCATCGAAAAGGAGCTTAACTGGAAAATGAAGCCTAAGTATCTCGGACCTATGGTGGTCCTTCGCCGGACTATCGGAGGTTCGTATATCTTAGCGGAATTGGATGGGGCAGTATCTCGTCTTCGCTATGCAGCCTTTCACCTCGTCCCATATTACCCAAGGCTTCATTCGGCAGTTACACCCACCGACATTACAGGCTTAGACGATGAAGATCTGGATAGGTTGGTGGGAGAGGAAT
>JBBPST010000152.1:0-20343 GCA_038093715.1 Austroboletus cf. mucosus | reverse complement strand
GAAATCGGTCCTCCGCTGTGGAAGAGATCATCACTCCCGAGATTGCAGCAACTCGGACTTCAACACCATTACCAGCAAGACCGACGACACCAGCCCCTTCAGCATTAAAGGTTCCACCACCAACTCCATCTACATCAGCATCCAATACCAACCCAGCCTATCCGGCCACGACTCCTCCAACTGGTCAGTTTTGCTACACCTTCCCACTAGAGGACGATGCGGCGCCAAAGAAGATTCTGGACCGAGTTCTGGAGACAACTGTTCTGATCCCTTTCAGGGAATTGATTTCAGTAGCTCCGGAAGTCTGGAAACAGTTTCGGGACTTATCAACGACAAAGTGTATCCCAGTGGTGACCAATGTCATACAGGTAAATGAGCTCTCAGGAAGAGATCCCGACGCTGTTGCCCGTCAATTTGGTGATAGCATACACCGAAATGATGAAGGTCTCATTGTTGCTCATCATAGTATTCCCCTCAGGTCGCTCAATGCAAAAGTCCTGGGGACTCCGGTATCTATCACCAGTGTGCTGGACTCGGGGTTGGAGATCATTGCCATGCCCAAGCGGGTATGGGAGACTCTGAGACTTCCAGTCCGGTCTGACCATGTTATGACCAAGTCGAATGCAAACACCAGCACTGAGTTGACCATAGGAGTCATTGAAAATCTCCTTCTTGACTTCGGTGCTGGTGAGGTATGTTTACAAGTGCAGGTTATTCGCCGAGCCAACTTTGACCTGCTCTTGGGTCGACCATTTCATTGTCTCATGAGCGCTACTACTGATGACTTCCCCAATGGATCGCAGAATATCACGCTCCAAGACCCAAATACTGGGAAGGAGTACAAGTTGCCTACACAGACCTGGACTCAAGGATGTCCCCGGTGTAGGCGCAAGTTACCTTGTGCCAACCATCAATCCGTTGTCAAGATGGGTTTTTAGATTTCAATGATCCACCATCTGGTCGGGGAGATACGTCTATTAACCTTGCATACATCATTCCAACATCATTAAGCCAACCTTGAACTTCTTTTTCGGACTCCCGACCAGGACTCCGGTCTTTTGTATTTACCCTCTTGAAGTCCGAAGCGAAGCTGGTCTCCCGGTCTTCTGCTTTCTCCTTTCTTTCATCGACACAATCGTCTCTATGTCCCTCCCATTCCTCCGCTTTCAGCTCCACCTTCTCCTTCAACGACCAGGTACACTCCTGGGCCTATAAGCCCATGGCCAGGAAAGTCTGACCGGTCATGGCCCCGCTCGAGGAGCAGTACCGGGTACTTCAACGACTACCGGAATCACCTCTTTCTGGACTTCTACCCTCGCCGACACACCCACTGGACTTCATACCAGGAGTCCGATTTATTCAGGACCACGCCGACGTGTTAGACCTTGACCCCGCGAAGTGGCTATGGCCCGAAGAAGTCAAACTAGTCCGGTGGATCATGCTCAATCATGAGACGGCCTTCGCTTGGGTTCCGACTGAGTGAGGACGCTTAGACGAGCGCTATTTCCCTCCAGTAAAGATACCGACCATACCACATACCCCCTGGGTACTCCGAAATATTCTGATACCACCTTCCACTTGGGATCAGGCAATTCAAATCATCAAAGACTGGATCGCCTCCAGAGTCTACGAACCATCTGCTGCTGCATACCGTTCGTGCTGGTTTTGTGTTCTCAAGCAAGATGGGAAGTCACTCCGGCTCGTCCATGACCTCCAACCCCTGAATGCAGTTACTATCCGGGATTCATCAGTCCCTCCCTTTGTCGAGCACCTGGCAGAATCCTTCGGCGGAAGCGCTGTCTATGGTATGATGGATTTGTTTGCTGGATACGACCAAAGGCCGCTGCATGTGGACTCCCGGGACATGACGACTTTCAATAGTCCGCTCGGCCCACATCGTCTCACTACTCTCCCAATGGGTCATACTAATGCAGTACAGATTTATCAGGCTGATATGGCTTTTATTTTGCAGGATGAGATCCCTCACCACACCATGCCCTTCACCAATGATCTTTCGGTGAAGTCCGGAGATTCCAGGTATCAAAGTCCAGACGGGACTTATGAGACCATTGGGGACAACCCAGGTATCTGGAGATTCATTTGGGAACATCTAACCGTCGTCCACAGAATACTCCAACGACTTCAGAATGTCAATGCTACGGTATCCGCGAAGAAGTTTGTGCTTGCTGCCCCAGAAGCGACGATTGTCGGGCACAAGTGCACCTTCGAGGGACGCATTCCTCATGAGGCCAAGGTCCAAAAGATTAAGGACTGGCCGGAGTGCACGAATCTGACACAAGTCCGAGGATTCCTAGGAACCTGCGGAGTGGTACGTATATTCATTCGCAATTTTGCTTCCATCGCTCGCCCACTCGTTCATCTGACCCGAAAGGGTGTTCCCTTCGACTGGGGAGATGCCCAGAGGGAGGCTATGGACCGTCTGAAGGACGAGATAGTCCGGTCTCCCGTGCTCCGACGTTTGGACTACAAGTCCGGTCGGGAGGTCGTCCTTGCTGTTGACACCTCATATATCGCTGTCGGCTTCATCCTCTCACAGGAGGGTACCGATGGAAAGCGCTATCCGAATCGGTTCGGGTCTATAAGCCTGACCGAGGTGGAGAGTCGCTACTCCCAGGCGAAGCTAGAGCTCTACGGACTATTCAGAGCCCTGCGCTCAGTCCGAGTTTTCATTTTCGGAGTTACTAACCTTACAGTGGAAATGGATGCCAAGTATGTTAAGGGCATGATCAACAATCCGGACTTACAGCCCAATGCAACCATTAACCATTGGATCGCAGGTATTCTTCTTTTTCACTTTGAATTGCGCCATATTCTGGCAGACTGACATTCCGGGCCTGATGGTCTTTCTCGTCGTCCACCATCCGATCACGATCCTCCGGAGGACAATGACATCGAGGATTGGCTTGACAACTCTTATTCATTTTCAATTACATTGTTAAACAATCACATCTTCCATTCCCCTGCATCTGCTTCATACACCGGACTTCCGAACCGGTTTTCGACCGGTCTTACATGTCATCCTCCGATCTACTCTTCTTCACCCGCTATACACACTATATCCCCTTCTACTATAACCATTCCATTGTTAACCTTTTGATCAGTCTTCTCTTTGTCTTCTCCCTCACCAGAACCTACACCGGACTTAAGTCCGGTCTCCCCAACAATATCTCGGTCTCCCAAGGCCGTAGCCAGGGAGGCCCACATAGCCCTCATTTGGCATTTCCTTGAATCTCGCATTCGCCCCACTGACATTTCAGATGCGGAATTCCAATCCTTCGTCAACTTGGCGACGAAGTTCTTCCTTCTCAATGGTTGTTTGTGGCGTAGAGAGCCGCATGGACGCCATCAAATGGTTGTCCCAGAGCACTGGCAGTACAGACTAATCAAGGAGGTGCATGATGACCTCGGGCACAAAGGTGTCTTTACAGTCTGGACTCATCTGCTGCTCTGATTCTGGTGGCCTATGTTGGTCGACGATGTCAAATGGTTTGTTCGGACTTGTCACGAATGCCAAATCCGTCAGACAAATCGATTTCATATTCCCCCTCTCGTTCCAGTTATTGGTGGCCTATTCTGAAAGGCTCACCTGGATACCATGCTGATGCCCAAATTGGGCAGATATAGATATATAGTCCAGGCCCGGTGTGCGCTGATGTCATATCCAGAATGGCGCATGCTCCGCTCAGAGAATGGTGCCGCTTTGGCATCCTTCATCTTCGAAGAGATCCTCTGTCGTTGGGGCCCGCTAGCGGAAATTGTCACAGACAATGGGCCAGCCTTTGTTCAGGCACTTGATGTCCTGGCCGACCGGTATAGCATTCGGCATATCCGCATCTCCCCCTATAACTCCCAGGCGAATGGCATTGTCGAACGCCGACATTATGATGTCCGGGAGGCCATCATCAAAACTTCCCAGGGGGGGGAGACTCGCTGGCATCTTGCAGCTCACTCAGTCTTCTGGTCCGAGCGGGTTACCATAGTCCGATCGACTGGTCTTTCACCATACTTTATGGTCCATGGCGTCGAGCCCCTCTTTCCATTCAACCTCACCGAAGCTACTTTCCTTGTCCCTGCCCTGGAGACCGATCTTTTATCTCCGGCCGGACTTATTGCTTGGAGAGCCCGCCAGCTCCAAAAGCGTCGGGACGATCTGGACTCCATACAAGACCGAGTCCAGAAAGCCTGATTCAATTCCATCAAACACTTCGAGGCTGCCTTCAAGAATCGAATCAAGGACTTCGATTTCCAGCCTGGCAGCCTCGTATTAGTCCAGAATATGCGCATCGAAAAGGAGCTTAACCGGAAAATGAAGCCTAGGTATCTCGGACCTATGGTGGTCCTTCGCTGGACTACTGGAGGTTCGTATATCTTAGCGGAACTGGATGGGGCAGTATCTCATCTTCGCTATGCAGCCTTTCGCCTCGTCCCATATTACCCAAGGCTTCACTCAGCAGTTACACCCACCGACATTACGGGCTTAGACGATGAAGATCTGGATAGGATGGCAGGTGAGGAATTGGACAAACAGACAGATGAGGAGTCCTCGGACTATAGTCCGGAGGGCTAGACTGGAACAATATACCGTATACCCATTTTACCCCGGGATTAGACCGGAGATCCTTTTCTCTCTCATATGCAATCGAAGACCGAAACTAAAATATGCACACAGACATTTCAATAAAACAACATTTCAATAAAACGGTCAATATATCCTATCTCTTTCTCTTTTTTATCTTTCTCATGTCCCCCACATATAAAATCACCTATATATATCATTTCAGATGTTACGACTTAACGGACCCCTATTTCTTTTCTTCCCACCTTCCTGTTTTGTCATCTTCGCTTACCTATTTAGTATGACTCACATACAGTTGTATTACCAAGACGCCGACGCGTCCTTTTCCTTACTCATGCATTACTCATGCATGCTTACTTACCATCCATAATATGTCCGCTTCTTCGCGATTCCATCGCATTCCATCGCTGACATATCTTCTCTATCCCGACCTACCCTTAACTTGGTCTCTTTCTATATAAACCCTAGATACCCTCTATGTATTCCTTAACTTTGACCTCCGCAATCTACCTCCTACATCAATTGCCTTGGGTCCTCCAGTCCTCACCCTACTGTTGAGTGGGTGCTTCCTTGATTCCCCTTGAACCAGCAGGCGTCTCCTGCTGCTCCCTTGACTGTCAGTGAGAGTCCCTCTGGGATCCCTGGCTTGCCCCTTGAACGACGTTGAGTGTCCATACGGAACCACATCCTCCCTTCAAACCTATGAGAGTCCTCACGGATCCGTAGCTCCCTTGAACCCTTGTCCACCTTTTGCGGCTACTCTTGACCTTACCCAGGCCAAGCGTAACATCAGACTTCGAACGCGCAAGGGACAGCGCACCTTCACTCACATACCAAAAACCCAGATAGATCGAAACTACCGCCAGATGAACCGGATCCTGGTAGGCGTAGATGAAGAAAGTAGCCCGAAGAAGAAAAGTCGAGCGGAATCTCGCAAGACCGATTCAGACTCGTAAAGACCAGTCTGGACTTATAAGTCCGGAATACAGATTTCAGCTTAATCGTTTCTTATCTCACTTTTCCTTTATATTGTTTACCGATTCGATTTTCTCTCTTATTGATTTACTCTTTTCGGAACAGACATTACCGGACTACCGGACATCGGACTACCGGACTTACGCCCCCATTTCCTCCAACTTGGCGACCAGGTCCTCCATCTCCTCCATTATCTGCATGTGCTCAACCTCGAGCGCCTTGAGGTTGGCCCGCACCTTGTACAGGCAGGAATGGACCTCATGGAGGCGGAGGGCCAAAGACCGCTCCGCCGGGGCCCTCTTGGTCCGTTTTGGCACTCTCGCCCTCTCCTTCCCCTTTCCCTTACCCTTCACCAGGGTCTCCTCCGGCTCCTCATCGGCACCTTCAGACTCCAACTCTGTCATGGCGGCGGCGACCTTGCTTGCCCCGGCTTTTGCAGATGCGCGGGTCGGTCTTGCTGTTTTGCCCCATAATCAGTCCAGACTTGCAAAATGAGAACCACTAACTCCTGATTTCCACCGATACGGTGCCCTGTTTGCGGGGCGCGCTCCGACCTTGAGCCCAGGAGCACTTCAGGCGCATCCTCTGGCACCTGGCGCAGGCTACCCCTGTGCTGCTTACACACGGGGGGACGTTCTTTGCTCCCTGGCAATTGGAGCAGGGGGCCCGGTTGGTCGAGCCACGGATGAGGCGCTTTGGGAGCACCTGTTCTTCCGCCTCAGACCCTCCAAGGTCCAAGTTTTCTCGGGCACGCTAAGGAATGATGAATGGGGTGAATGAAGACCGGAAACGGACTTACCTTCTGGCCAGAAGAGGCCATGGATGGCGCGCTCATCGATAGGACGCGTGTCTCTGATCCTCCGGGTCCGACCTCCCCGACCTCTACCTCCATTCCGGCATCTTCTGCAGCCGCCTTCTCCTCCTCCTCCCTTTTCTTCTCCTCGGCCTCCTTGAACCAATCCACCCACTCCGCACTCACTATCTCCCCTTCCACAAACGCCTGCGCGGCCTCTTCATCCAGCTCGACGTCCAGACCAAGCTGGTCCGCCTCTGCCCAACCGGACTTCCATGCCGCCTGCAAACATGAGGTGATAAGGCTGGAGGATTGGATGGGACTTACCAAAGCCTCCTCAAAAGTCCTCATCCATATCCTGATGTCCTCCTCTAGCTCCTCCTTGTCATCCGGGACAGTCTTGACAATGTCCAAGACGCGGCCAGTAGCTTCCCGGAACTTCTTGCGGATCGCCTGGCGATGGACCGCACCAGCGTCAGAAAGGCCTCGGTATTGGTCGATCTTGGATTGCATGGAGTGTTGGGACATGTTAAAGGGATGGATGGATGTAGATGAAGACCAGGGGAGCACACTTTGCCCAAGTCCGATGATTGTTGATGTCTTTCTCACGCTCACATGACCTGACTGGGGACAGTCAGTATTCAAGTCCCTAGGAGATGTGGAGACCGGTGCACTGCTACACGTATATCCCTTGTTATCACCTCTTTTACTTGATCTTCTCTTCTCTTTTATTGACTCTTTACTTATCATTTTGAAAGTTACTGTTTGCTAGTGAAGACCATGATTACACTGGCCTTATCCCGGACTTGCACCGGACTTGCACCGGACTTGTCCCAGACTTGTTCCGGGCACGTCTCGGACTTACTTATGAAGACCGGGTGGTCTATTATACTCACTTACATTGGTCACTTTCTTTCTTTCTTTCTTCGTTATTTCCAATGGTCCCTTGATTGGTCAGGTACATAGAGTCTGGGCATACTCGGACTATATATTTTGTACTTCTCATATGGAAATGACAGCTACCGTTTGGCTCACACCGTCACCGTCTGGGACCGTCTCCCTCCACCATTTTACCGTCAACAAGACTGTACCGCCAGTCTCTACTGCTACTCATGACCTCACGCATTATACCAACATCTCCGGACTTCCGGACTACCAACGCTCAGAACTCTGGACTTCTGAATAGTCCATTGGTGTGCCTCCGACTTTGGCCTGGTCTCATTCCCTTGAATATAGAGTCCCTCTGGGGTGAACCTAATTGCTCCCCACACCAACCCGGACACTATAGGGTGGTCAGGACTATCAGGATACCTGGTACCAAGTCCACTCACCCACCTTTCTGTCTTTAAAGCGGTCTTCTTATTGGAACAGAACGTTTCCGATGAGATCAAGAAGGAGATATTCCAGATGGGAATGAGAGGGCTGGATCTGGGATCCACCTACAAAAACATCCAGATCATCGGGACAAGGCTGGAGGCATACAAGATGGCCATAGCATTCTACACCCCCTGGGAAAAGAAGGGGCAAGGAAAAGGAAAAGGCAATAACAGGAACGTCAATGCCACCTCTACACCCGGAGGAAGTAAAGGGGCATGTTATGCCTGTGGCAAGACTGGGCATCTTTCCAAAGAGTGCAAGAACCCCCAGCCCAAGTGCCCAGAATGCGAATGGCAGGGGGCACACAAGGAAACCTGCCCAAAGAAGAAAACGGGCAGGCAAGCACATGCTGCTAAGGCAGAAGGGGCAACCTCATGGGATGAGGAAGCCAAGACAGAAGGGGCCAAAGCGGCCGAAAAAGAAGAAGAATCCCTGGCAGACCTAAAGGGGATGTCATACGCGGAGATACGCGCACACTTCTCCAAAAAGGGAAAAGGGAAGGCAAACTGAAGGAACTAATCGACATGCGAGTTCTTGCTGCAATGTACAAAGAACAAGAAAAGGAAGGTCTAGACAGCCTTACTACATCTCAAAAGTCTACACTGTTACGAACGCTATATTTTATCATATGCTTTTCACTTGATTCGAACTCTCGCCCCTATGCATTAGGAAATATGTTCACACCACTGACAATTATGACTTAGACATTTTCTCGCTTTCAAGTCACGTGACTTACATCACGTGATCTATGCCTAGACTCGTCACGTGACCAGTCACGTGCTATGACGTATGATCTAGACTCCTTATCTCTTATCTATGATGTCATACCTCATGCCTTTCTTATCTACCAATAGGATATGCTACGGCTTATCAGCCAATCATGTAATTCATTCTTATCATCATATGATACCCTAGAGTAGCTAGTCTACAAACATGTACATACAGTATGCACGCATATATAAACCCCCAGGCTCCAAGGTGGATCCCCACTTTGAGAGTTCTGGTCATTTGGATCATTGCCTCCTCCAATCCTCCTAAGACAAGTGATGTGCTTGACACCTACTCTTTTTATACTCTTTATATTTGGAGTTGTATCATTACTCTCAAAGTCCACCAAGCCCGACTACGCCGTCTCGCTTGCAAGAATACTACACAAGACCAAGTAGTATCTCCCCCCCTCCTCACAAGTAAAAGTTACTTGGCTACGCTGCATCACATATTGGGCTAACAGGAGTAGTGTCCATATCCCCAGCAGCACAGCGGTTCGGTGGCTCTACTGAGGGCATCGTAAACAGAGGAGAAGATCGACCGGTGGTAGTAAAGGTCAAAAAAGTAGAGGAAGAGATCCCTGGAGATAGGGAAACCGGGATCATCCCAGACGAGGTAGCAGCTGAGAGGGTAGCACAGTTGATCTTCGGGAGAAGCCCGTCGTTCGACATTAGAAGTACTCCCGCCAGGAGCGAATATGGGGACGCAGACCCCAACGACACCCTCATCCCGCACGGAGTAGATACCGCGGAGATCGTCAGGGAGCTCATCGGAGTGGAAGTAGCCGCTCAGCTGATAGAGGAAGAAGTCGCACACTGGGAAGTGCAACCAAGGGTGAGAACCATCAAGATGCCTCGGTTCCACACCCCCGCACCGGTTATACCATGCCTGCGTCGGGTTTACGAAGGAGATCCGAGAAAAGAAAGGCTCGATCATCCTAGGCTCAGAAACGGGCCATATTACATCACTCCATACCTCCGCCCCTGCAACCGCCTTAGAAAGGTAGAACGCGGGTTACCTACAACCTCCCCATTCTCCTTTGTCGACTACTATTAGAACTGTCGGCAATATCATTCTCCCCCTATCCGTTCCTTTTGAAAAGGAAAACAAAGTACGACGACCTCCGGCAAGAGTATAAAGCCGACGAGGCAGAGATAGAGTCCTGGGGAAAGAAAGAACGCAGGCTCTATAAGAAACGACTGGCAGAACTTAGGAAACTCCTAGACCAGCCAGAAAATACAAGATGTCCTACGCCTTCCTCAACACGGATGGGACAATCGCCGTTGGCGAAATAGAGAATGCGATGGCATCGCTAAATGCCGAAATAACGAGACTGCGGACCGACAGAGATGCCGCAGAAAGGCTAGCCGCATCCCTAGCCGAGAAAGTAAAGAATGCCACGGACGCCGCAGAAGAAGCGGACCAACGTGTACAGGAGTTCATGGGACTCCAAAACTGGGCAGGAATGCCACCCCAAGGCGGAGATACCTCCCTTCCCGAAGTTGCAGGCAGCAATCGGGTGGAGATCTTTGCAGACCCTGGCCCATACGACGGGTCAAAAGCGAAGTTTGAGGAATGGTGGACGAAGATGAGGTCATGGCTCGAGGCCAACCCCCGCCAATTCTCGGTCAAGGACACCAACAACCCAGGGTTGTACTTGGCACACGGCCCGAATAGGGCATACGTGGTACTCTCCCGCCTCAAGGGAGTAAAAGGAAGCTACTTCGCGGAGATGGAGCTGAACAAGCTCGCATGCGGAGAATCGGAGCTCGTGATATGGGACAAACTCTGTTCCAACATTGAGACTCTATTCAGGCCGGTCCTGCAATGAGATTGGGCTATGATACAGCTCAACAAATACAAACAAGGAAAGGAGGACGTGTACACGTTCCTCGCAAAGTTCCGCACCTTGGCCTGGCAATCAGGGTGCGATGCAAGATACGCCGTCTACCTTCTGGAACAAAATGTTTCAGAAGAAATCAAAAAGGAGATGTTCCGGACGGGACGCCAAGGACAAGATCTCAACACCACAATGCGGACGATCCAGGAGATCGGAAGCAACCAAGAGGCATATCGCATGTCCTCTCAAACCCCATTTACGCAATTCGGGGATAAAAAGGAAAAGAAGGGCAATGACAGAAAAGTCAACGCCACCTCCTCAGGCAGTGGAGGAAAGTGTTTCGCCTGTGGAAAGAACGGGCACATGGCAAAGGACTGCCGCAACCCCAAGCCAAAATGCGAAGAATGCAAATGGCAAGGGGACCACAAAACAACCTGCTCAAAAGCAGGCAGGCAGGCCCGGGCAGCCACTAAAGAAGAAACCGGCGCCACCTCGTGGGAAGAAACGGGGAAAGCCGAAGAAAAAGAAGACGGGTCACTGGATGACCTAAAAGGAATGTCCTATGCCCAAATCTGCGCCCACTTCTCAGGCAAGGCGAAGGGCAAGGGAAAAGGGAAAGCGACCTGAGTAATCTAGGAACTCAGGCCGCTAATAGATTCAGTAAATTAGAAGTGTTTCATGCTGAGGATTCCAAAGTCGCTTGCGACGGAGGTAAAGGCAGGGAGTTAGCCGAAAGCTCCTACTTAAATCTTATTAAAGAAGGATACGAGGTCCTGGACGAAAATCCCCTCATCCTAGAAGGGAATAACCAACAGGATGGTATCGACATGCACGTGCTCCAGAGAATCGCTCTAGAAGAGCTAGATCTCGACGAGCTTATGATCCGATCGGTAAAAGTCCAAAAGGAGATAAAGATGAACCTCCAGGTCGGGTCAGCAAAAAATGCTTTGTTCCTGGTGGAAGCGCTCCTAGACAGCGGAGCTAACCAAATCTTCATGGACAAGGAATGGGCGCTATGTAACAAAATTAAGATGAAAGAACTATCACGCCCAATCCCTGTGTTCAACGTAGACGGGACAAAGAACTCCGCAGGTAACATCACGCATGCCACGGATATCATTATAAATTTCGAAGGTCATAGGGAACAAGTGCTGGCAGAAGTAACCACACTCCACGGCTTTCCATTGATCCTAGGATTCCCGTGGCTAAGACGCCACAACCCCGATATAGATTGGAAACAGGGAACGGTCTCGATGACCCAATGCCCCCTGTCTTGTCGGAATCTCCAAACAAGGGCTACGTGCGAGGACTGCTCAGATGAACCAGATGAACAAGAGGAAGCGTGGCACGCTTACCACATTAGAGCAGCTTTGGAAACACCCCCCCAAAAGGAGAACAAGACCTTAGAGGAAATGGTACCGAAGACTTACCACAAATGGTTAAAAGTCTTCTCAAAAGATGAGTCGGAACGGATGCCGATTCAAAAACCTTGGGATCACGCGGTGGACCTAAAAGACACATTCCAACCTAAGAAAGGAAGGATCATACCCCTCACTGTCACGGAACAAGAGGAAGTCTCCGCGTTCATCAATGATCAGTTAAGGAAAGGATACATCCGTCCCTCTAAGTCCCCTCAGACTTCCCCCGTCTTCTTCGTTCCAAAGAAGGATGGACGAAAACGGATGGTGCAAGATTACCGTTACCTAAATGAACATATGGTAAAAAACAACTACTCTTTCCCATTGATCGGGCAGTTAGTGGACAAGTTGCAAGGGGCTAAATTATTTACCAAGATGGACCTCCGATGGGGGTACAACAATGTGCGGATCAAGGACGGCGACGAATGGAAAGCAGCCTTCGTATGCTTTAGAGGAGCCTTCGAATCCTTAGTCATGTACTTCGGGCTATGCAACTCCCCTGCCACATTCCAGGCAATGATGAATGAGATCTTCGCCGACATGGACGACTGTGTCGTGGTGTATATCGACGATCTCATGATATTTACAAAAACAGACTCGCTAGCCGAGCATGAAGCTATAGTAAAGAAGGTGCTAGCACGCCTCGAGGAAAACGATCTCTTCCTCAAACCAGAAAAATGCACGTTCCATGCCACAGAAGTAGAATTCCTAGGCATGATGGTTGGAAAAGATGGTATTCGCATGGACGAAACCAAAGTAAAAGCAGTGTTGGAATGGCCAGCGCCGAAGAATCTCCGAGGAGTAAGAAGCTTCTTAGGACTAGCCAACTTCTATCGGCGGTTCATCGCCAACTACGCTTCTATCGCAAGGCCGTTGAACGACCTCACAAAGAAAGACATCCCGTTCACGTGGGGCGAAACACAACAAAAAGCATTTGACATGCTTAAGAGAACGTTTACCACGAGCCCGGTCCTTGCATTCCCTGATTTAGACAATCAGTTCCGCTTGGAAAGCGATGCATCGGATTTTGCGACGGGCGCCATGTTATCTATTCAGAAGGACGATGCGTGGCACCCAGTTGCCTTCTATTCCCACTCCATGAACGACCAGGAACGCAACTATCCCGTTGCCGACAAGGAACTCCTGAGCGTAATAAGAGCCCTAGAAATATGGAGACACTACTTGGAAGGGACACATCACCAGTTCGAGATCTGGAATGACCATCAAAATCTCCAGTGGTTTATGGTGCGCCAAGACCTAAACCGAAGACAAGCGCGCTGGGCACAATATTTATCCAGATTCAACCATGTGTGGTGCCACAAGGCGGGCTCAACCATGGGAAAAGCCGATGCCTTATCCAGGAGAGAGGACCATATGGAAGGCATCGAAGACAACAACAAGCAGGTCTTGATGATTCCGCCAGAGCGGATCAGATCCACCATTCTGGTCCAAGATGAAGGCGATAAGTTATTAAAAAGGATTCAAGATAGGATGCTCCTCCTTAAAGAGAGCGAAGTACAGAAGCTCTACGAACAGGGCTATACAGAAGATCGGGAACGCCCGATAATACAACTCAAAAACAGAATCTTCGTCCCACCAGATGAGGATCTACGAAGAGACGTTGTGACCAGCTGTCACGACACTCCCGTAGCCGGCCATCCCGGCATAGAGAAAACCATAGCCCTTCTGAGAAGGCACTACGAGTGGCCAGGAATGGTCACATATGTAAAAGAATATGTTGCTAGATGCGACGTATGCCAGAGAGTAAAGACAGGCAACAAGCCGCCAGCCAGCAAGCTTGAACCCTTGGAACTTCCAAACCTTCCTTGGGTAGATGTATCCGCAGATTTCATCACAGATCTGCCCTTATCTAATGAATTCGACTCCATGCTAGTAGTCGTTGACCGATTCAGCAAAGAAGTTGAATTTATCCCCTGTACGAAGTCGGTTACTGCGCTAGACACAGCCCGACTCTATCTAACTCGCGTGTGGACCAACCATGGCCTCCCACACTCGATTGTATCCGATTGTGGTCCACAATTCACCTCACAGGTCATGAAGGACTTGTGCACACGCCTCGGAATCAAACCTAAATTATCAACGGCCTCTCACCCACAGACAGACGGTCAGACGGAACGGATGATCAGAGATCTCCAACAGTTCCTCCGAACATTCTGTCATGAGAAGCAAACGGAGTGGTCGGACTGGCTTCCGATCGCTCAATTCAGCTATAATTCTAAGAAGCAGGCTTCAACCCAACAGACCCTGTTTGAAGTCACACGGACTTATCAACCACGAATGGGGATAGAACCCGGCACTTCAAAGGCTCCAGCAGCCAATGATCTCGCCAATAATATCTCTAAAATATTGGAAAACACACGTTCCAACCTGAAGCAGGCTCAGGGCAAAATGAAGATCCAGGCGGACAAACACCGCTCGGAAGCACCCAAGTACCAAGTCGGGGATGAGGTGCTCCTCGCAACAGAAAACCTGCGTTTGACACGCCTTTTGTTACAAACGCTCTTTTCCTATGCTTTTATTTCTTTACCTTAACTTGATTCGAACTCTAGACTCTCTATTTAAGGGAATACCTTCCCACCACAAGACGAATGGACTTGTCGTATGTTCACTTTCCATATCACGTGACCCTTGTCACGTGACTTCTCACATGACTCTTTTTACACAATTATGCTTACACACGAGGGCTAGACCCTTATCTCTTATCTATGACATCATGCACTTATCATCCAATAGGATATGATCCATGCTATCGTCCAATCATGTAATTCATGCTTATCATCGAACGATATCTCTTTATGGTATTTACACAAACATGTACATACACAGTAGGTAGTATATAAACCCTCGGGACGCTAGACTGGATCCCCAGTTTAGTTGTCTTCGAGTTTCCCCTCATCCCACTCCCCTCTTGAGCCAAGAGTCCTCTAGTCCTTACCAAAGGCTATAGGGTTTTTGAGTGCTTCACCTTTCACGTAAATTAACAGAGAAATGGCTAGGTCCATTCAAAATTACACGATGCGTCGGGAAAAATGCAGTCGAACTGAAACTCCCACGCACTATGCGTATTCACCCGGTAGTAAACACCTCCCAGGTAAAACCTTATCTATACCGACTACCTGGACAACCCACCTTCGAACCAGGCCCGGTGCACGTAACTGATGAACTCGAAGTGGAGTACGAGGTAGACCATATAGTTGACGCCCGCTGGAAAGGGCAACATAAAGAATATTTAGTCCATTGGGCAGGATACTCAGCTGACGAACGGACCTGGGAACCTGCCTCTAACTTACGTAACGCACAGGAGGCGATTACACATTTCCACGAACTGAACCCGCGCGCTCTCGCTCGGTCGGCTTTTGCCAATACATTCAGTCTATTTAACCCCCACGACGAACCCACCATACCTGTTGCGGTTGATCCGGTGTTTCAACCATAGAAGGGGGGTGGTGTTACAAACGCTATATTTTATCGTATGCTTTTCACTTGATTCGAACTCTTGCCCCTATGCATTAGGAAATATGTTCACACCACTGACAATTATGACTTAGACATTTTCTCGCTTTCAAGTCACGTGACTTACATCACGTGATCTATGCCTAGACTCGTCATGTGACCAGTCACGTGCTATGACGTATGATCTAGACTCCTTATCTCTTATCTATGATGTCATACCTCATGCCTTTCTTATCTACCAATAGGATATGCTACGGCTTATCAGCCAATCATGTAATTCATTCTTATCATCATATGATACCCTAGAGTAGCTAGTCTACAAACATGTACATACAGTATGCACGCATATATAAACCCCCAGGCTCCAAGGTGGATCCCCACTTTGAGAGTTCTGGTCATTTGGATCATTGCCTCCTCCAATCCTCCTAAGACAAGCGATGTGCTTGACACCTACTCTTTTTATACTCTTTATATTTGGAGTTGTATCATACACAAGGTTGAAGCCCTGCTAGACAGCGGCACAAACCAAGTATTCATAGACCAAAGATGGGCGGAAAAGCAAGCACTTCCCATGAAGAAGCTATCCCGTTCAATCCCCATGTTCAATGTAGACAGAACAAAGAATTCCGCTGGGAACATCACACACTTGGTGGAGTTAGTGATTGACTTCCAGGGACACACGGAAAAAGTAACAGCCGAAGTAACTACCCTTGGGAGCATCCCCCTAGTACTCGGCTATACGTGGCTCCGTCGCCACAACCCCACCATAGACTGGCAGAAGGGCACGGTGGAGATGACCCGATGCCCCCCCACATGCCAACAAAAGATGCACGCTAGACGCGTATGCATTACAAAAGAAGAAGAGGCTGATGAACAAGAAAAAGCCTGGGAAGCTTACTACGCACATGCCGCACTAGAAGCCCCACCAAAACCCCAAGAGAAAACTCTAGGAGAGCTAGTGCCTGAATGCTACCATAAGTGGCTAAAGGTATTCTCAAAGGAAGAATCGGAAAGAATGCTGATTAGAAAACCCTGGGATCACGCCATAGATCTCAAAGAAGGATTCAACCCAAAGAAGGGAAGGATCATACCTCTGTCCATGACAGAACAAGAGGAGGTCTCAAGCTTCATCGATGACCAACTACAAAAAGGGTACATACGCCCATCTAAGTCCCCCCAGACGTCACCAGTCTTCTTCATGCCAAAGAAGGACAGCCGAAAAAGGATGGTTCAGGACTATAGGTACCTGAACGAACACACGGTGAAAAACAATTACCCGCTACCCTTGATCGCGCAGCTGGTCGACAAACTAAATGGGGCAAAACTATTTACAAAGATGGATCTATGCTGGGGATACAACAATGTCCGCATCAAAGAAGGAGACGAATAGAAAGCGGTGTTTGTTTGTTTCAGAGGAGCCTACGAACCCCTAGTCATGTACTTCGGCCTCTGCAACTCCCCAGCAATGTTCCAAGCTATGATGAATGTGATCTTCGCCGACATGGATGACTGCGTCATAGTCTACATCGACGATCTCATGATATTTACTAAAACAGACTCTCTGGAAGAGCACGAGGCGATTGTCAAGAAAGTCTTGGCACGCCTAGAAGAGAACGACTTATTTATCAAACCTGAGAAGTGCATGTTCCATGCCACAGAAGTAGAATTCCTGGGCATGATCGTGGGTACCAATGGTGTTCACATGGACGAAACCAAAGTAAAAGCGGTATTGGAGTGGCCAGCGCCGAAGAACCTCTGAGGAGTAAGAAGCTTCTTGGGGCTAGCAAACTTCTATCGGCGATTCATCTCCAACTATGCCGCCATCGCGAGGCCGTTGAACGACCTTACCAAGAAAGACACTCCCTTTGTGTGGTGTGAGAAACAACAAGAAGTGTTCGACACGCTAAAAAAGAAGTTCACCACCGCCCCGGTCATGGCATTCCCCAACATTGATTGTCAATTCCGCTTGGAATGCAATGCCTCTGATTACGCAACGGGCACGGTGTTATCTATCCAAAAGGAGGAAAAGTGGCATCCCGTCGCCTATTACTCACACTCCATGAATGACCAAGAGCGAAACTACCCTGTCGCAGATAAAGAACTTCTGTCGGCTATAAGAGCTCTCGAAACATGGAGGCACTATTTAGAAGGTGCTCACTTCCAATTTGAAATTTGGAATGACCATCAAAACCTTCAATGGTTTATGGTGAGACAGGATCTCAACTGCTGACAAGCGCGCTGGGTGCAGTATCTATCTAGGTTTAACCACATGTGGTGCCACAAAGCTGGTGCAACTATGGGAAAAGCCGACGCTCTCTCCCGCAGAGAAGACCATGCGGAGGGAATAGAAGATGATAACAAGCAAGTCTTGGTTATTCCGCCAGAGCAGATCAAATCTACCATCCTGATCCAAGATGAAGGCGATAAGTTATTAGAACGAATAAAGAAAGGGGTACTTCTGATGAAAGAATCTGAAATCCAGAAGCTCTACGAACAGGGCTATGACGAAGATCTCATGGAACCCATCCTGAGAAAAGATGGCAAAATCTATGTCCCACCAGATGTAGATCTACGCCGAGACATGGTAATGAACTGCCACAATACCCCTTCTGCCGGACACCCCGGTCAGGAAAAGATGATAGACCTTTTGAGAAGGTTCTATGACTGGCCAGGAATGACTAGCTATGTAAAAGACTACATCACTAGATGCAATGTGTGTCAAAGAATGAAGACGGGCAACAAGCCGCCAGCCGGCAAGCTCGAACCCTTGGAGCTTAGCACAGCACCATGGGTAGACGTCTCAGCAGAATTCCTCACGGATCTGCCTCCCTCCCATAATTATGACTCGATCCTCGTTGTTGTTGATCGATTCAGCAAAGAGGTCGAGTTTATCCCTTGCACGAAGTTGATTACCACACTAGACACAGCCCGACTCTATCTAACACACGTGTGGACCAATCATGGCATCCCACGTTCAATCGTATCAGACCGAGGCCCCCAGTTCACATCACAAGTGATGAAGGGACTACTAGAACGCCTCGGCATTAAACCTAAATTATCCACAGCATCTCATCCGCAAACGGACGGACAAACAGAACGCATGATCCAAGAACTCCAGCAGTACCTCCGGACATTCTGTCACGAGAAGCAAACTGAATGGACGGACTGGCTTCCGATAGCCCAATTCAGTTATAACTCTAAGAAGCAGGCTTCAACGCAAAAAAACCCATTCGAAGTCACACAGACTTATCAACCACGTATGGGGATAGAACCTGGCACTTCAAAGGCACCAGCTGCTGATGAACTCGCCAATAAAATATCTAAAATATTAGAATCCACAAAGACCAATCTTGAGCAAGCTCGAGATCGGATGAAGATCCAAGCAGATAAACACCGCTCGGAAGCCAGGAAGTACACCATTGGAGATGAGGTGCTTCTAGCAACGGAAAACCTTCAGTTAACGAGGGAATCTAGAAAGCTGACGGAAAAATGGCTGGGACCCTTCAAAGTCACATGATGCATTGGGAACAACGCAGTTGAGCTGAAACTCCCACGCACTATACGTATTCACCCCATGGTAAACGTATCACGGGTAAAACCCTATCTATACCGCTTCGACAGTCAACCAACATTCAACCCTGGTCCAGTCCACGTCACGGACAATCTCGAAGTCGAGTATGAAGTGGATCATGTGGTTGACGCTTGCTGGAAAGGCCGAAGAAAGGAATATTTAATTCATTGGTCAGGATACTCCGAGGAAGAAAGAACCTGGGAACCCGCCTCTAATTTAACAAATGCGGCAGAAGCACTCACCTGTTTCCACGAACTGAACCCAAAAGCGCTAGCTCGCTCGGCCTTTGCCGATAGGTTCGGTATATTTAACCCCTATGATGACATCACCATACCCGTTGAAGTTGACCCGGAGTTTCAACCATAGAGAGGGGGTGGTGTTACGAATGCTCATTTTCACCCTTTATTATTTCTACTCATGCTTGATTCGAACACTAGACCTACCACATGTGGAAACACTCTCCCACACCAAGGAGATTGGACTTGTCATATGCACACTTTCCATATCACGTGACCCTTGTCACGTGACTTCTCACATGACTCCCGTTACATAATTATGCTTACTCACGAGGGCTAGACCCTTATCTCTTATCTATGATGTCACATGCTTATTGACCTATAGGATATGATCTGGTTATCATCCAATCATGTATTTCCTCTTATCATGGTACAATGTTCCGATTAGTATTTAGGGACAAACATGTACACACAGTATGTAGTAATATATAAGCCAAGGTGACTGTGGGTAAATCCCCAGTCTAAAAGCCTTGGAGTTTTCCTCTTACAACCAAGTCCCTCTTCCCCTACTAAGTCAGAGGTCCACCCAGCCTTTGTCTTTTTTTAAGCACTTAGAGTGTTTCAGTGTTGAAGCCCGAGTTGCTGCAATCTCAGGAGTGATGATCTTTTCCACAGTGGAAAACTGTTTTCCAGGTCACCCGGACTTGCGAGACAGCATGTCAACGCCATCAAACCGGACTCGTTTCCCCTTTTCCTTGGCTTGATCCACCTGGAAGTTAGCCCATGCATGCAATATATAAGACCAGAAGTCCGAATGATTCATGTCCAGATCCCCATCATCATCAGTATCATCCCACAATTCTGCCTCCAGAGTTAAGACCAAAGGCTCAATATCTATGATGGCATCTGTGTCCAGGTAAAAGAAAGAAACTATGCCCACAGTGACCGTCAGAGTTGCAGCTTGAGTGGTCTGCAAAGCTACTTGGTCTAGGCAATCCTTTAGACAACGGGTCCCAGGGATGCATGGAATGCGCTTCCCATCAGGAAGGTACAGTCGCCCATCAGTGCCTCGGGATGCCTTCCTCGATTGGAGGTACCCGTCGACATGGGGACAGCTATTCATGAAGTGAGACGAGTTACCACAAAATGCACACTCCCTTGGTCTAGAAGCTCTTTGCATATTTACCTGCTCCTGCTTGATGACAGGAGTGCTACTCGTCACAGGGGCTGAGACAGGTTGTGAGACCTGAACAGCTGGCATTGGCGATGCCCAGGTCAAATAGTAGGGAATAGG